>MNCI01012316.1:199398-278961 GCA_015680685.1 Gnetum montanum
TTCCTTGAGTCTCACTTATACCTTGAGTTAGTAGCCTCCCCCTTATGTGTCCCTACTAAAGTTGAATGAAGTTGGGCTTTCACAGGTTCCTCAAGTCTGACTATAGATGTTTTTGATGGCTCCTCATGGCTCTAGTGGAGTTGCTCCAAAATAAATTCATTAACATCAAGTTCTTTCAAGACCACAAAAGTGTTGGCCTACTTCCCTTTACTATGTACATGTTTGATCTCCATGGTAGCATCTCTCCTTTGTGGCTTCCTAGATGCTACATGATACCCTTCCTAGATCTAATCCAAATGCATTCCATTTAAGGCAGTTTGGAGCATGTTAAGTGTTGCATGTTTTGGAGGTAGGACTATGTTGCCTTACATGTCCCTCCATCTTATGTGAAGTCTAGATAGTAAGGATCAGTGAGCATAAGTGATTCTTGTTTGCATTGGCATCCCCCATTCTTCTCCATCAATGATTCTATCATCGCTTCTTCTTGTCTCCTTGGCAAGTGATGTTTGATCTTTATTTGAAACCATATTATAGCTTTTAGATGTTATGTTTTAAGTGTGCTTTTCTTATGGATGTAATGTTTGACTTTATGTTTTAGATATAATGAACTTTAAGAAATCAATTACTAAGCATACATTGAAGTGTCCTCGATAACAGCACAAATGATGAGCGATGAAGTAGTTCAACATCCAACCATACAAGATACAAGTGTTCATGCGCAACTTAGTCAAATTTTGTGAACAAGGTAATGTAATTATGCTAGTAATTGATTTGAGTTCTTGATCATTGTCTTCCCATGTAAGCTAGTAAAATCAATGTGTATGATGTAACTCATAGTAAGGTGTATGATAACTAATGTTGATTTGGCCATTTTACTCTTGGTAAACATGAGGTAAATAAAAGTGGTTTATAAGGCTAAGTAAACAACAAATGAATCTAGTCTATCCTAGGCAATGAACATCCATTCCTAACTCTCTTCACATATCTTGGACTTATGTAATCGTTATTGGGATTACCAAGTATCTTGCTACTAGGCAAACGAAGCGACAATGCTACCGAGTTACCAAATGATCACACTTAATGCTTGGAATCAATCTTATCCATTCTACTTAACAACAATAAAAGTAAATTTCATGGAAATGTAAATACTAACTAGGAAAACAATAAATGTTATACTAAGTAAAATTAGTAAACATTAGTCTAAGTAAATAGTAAAAAAATCTAAGTGATGCTGCAATGATGCAAAGTAATCTTGATCTTTATTTTCAATCATGAAATGTGTTCAAGTACATTCCACTAGAATAAAGACTCTGTTCAATCACTTAACATCACACTGTGGGCATAAACTCCTAAGTGCTAAGTGCTAAAATTAAGAAAACAAATTAACAGAATTTCACTAAGGTTGGAATGAAACTGCTGCTGCATCGTGTGCCTAAGTGTCATATTTATAGGCCTACATGTGTCCACGACATTGGGTATCCAACATCATCACTTGTGCACCGATATCAAGGATCTAATATTGTGGCTCCGATATTGAATGCTCAATATTGTAGCTATTCAAAAATTCGATTTATTAATAATTCATACAAAGATCATTACAATTAAATCCTTGTGATGTAATAAAACATGTGCTAGAAGCATACCATAAACACATTTAAAAATAAAGATCTTATATTTTAGAATACTAACATCTTTCCCCTAGGATTTGCAACATTTATCTTTATGAGCTAAGACTAAAGATGCATAAGCATGTGTAATCTTGTATGCACCAGAAAGAAGCAAGCACCTTACCATCACTGTAGATGATAGTCCCTATATATGGTGAAACATGTGAACCTAAGAGGAGGCTCTTAATTTAAAAAATCTACAATTATATAATGCACTTTAAAGAAAGTATTATAAAATGGTGACATACTTAATGGAAAAAAATAGGTTGAGTACAAGCACAATAGTATAGATTTAGATATGGTTGCATTAAAATTCTCATTATACAATTTCAAAGGATTTATTATTGTTATGGATATGTAAACATGTCAAACTAAGCATTCATTTATACTAAAATCCTTAACACAAAAAATGAGAAAATGAAAATAGAATAGATTTCAATGTCATTTACTTTTACTTTGTCATTTATTTTTACTTTTTCATTTACATTTCCTACACCATTTACTTTTCCATTATTTGTTAATATGGGAAAAATAAGCATAACTAGTTTCAAGCGTAAAGTGTAGTTGTTTTGTAACTTGGTAACTTTACTTGATTTGCTTAATGGCAAATTCACTTGGTAATCCCACTAACAATTACATCAACCTAGGACATGTATAGCAAGCCAAGACTAGATACTTATTGCTAATAGAATAGAAATAGTTTTACATTTTTATTATCTTTAGTAACAGAATTTATATCATTTTTACTATGTTTACCCTTAGCATACTTAAATCCAACCAACTTCACGTAATCACATATCTCACTGAGAGTTAAACCATAAGTCTTGCACTTCGCAAACTACAAGTGAGAAGATAATGATTTCAAACTTATCATTAACTTACTAGTACATTTACATTATCTATCCATGAATTATGATCTAGTCACATGTGAACACTAGTGATTTATATGGTTGAGTATTAAGATTTTTATTGCTCATCAACAATCTTCTATTTATCTCTTTTTTTTTCAAAATAATTTATAACTAAAACTAAATTTTTATTTACATCCACAGATAACCTTTTGGATCTATTAGACTTTTTGATAATGAAAATTTCTTTTCATAAGTCTTTTATTATTTAATTTTAACTAAATTTTATTATCTTTTCATTGTCATGTCTAATAAGATAAAGCCTAATTAAAAATTTTTTGCAATTCTAGAATAAGTTTAGAAATGGGGTATCCAAGGCTTAAATAATTTGATAATTTTATATCCTAAGATTCTTAATTAGTAATTTTTTTGCAATCCTAAGTTAGGTTTGGATAAGGGTGTTAAATTTTTAAACAATTTAACCTTTGGTACATCCCTAAGACCTATGGCCAATAGGTACTTTAGAAGAACTTAAGAAATGCCTAAATATGACATGAACTAACAATGAAGCATTTACCTAATTGTAAACTCTAAGTCATGGGTTTGATACTGGTAGGCAATGTTGAGTTATAACATTTTATGAAGATTATATCTTGGGATGTACCCATGTTTTAATTATTTCGAGTGCTAACACCTACAAATTCTAAACCTAAGTTGCAAGTTTCAAGTTTCAACTACTAACAAAGTAGCTCTAAGCACTTTTAAGTTGTTTATTAGCAAATCTTATACATGAATACTTGTCAATGGCCTTTCAAGTTTGATGTTATTGGTATGTATGACCTATTTTTTATATTTTTCCTTTTTGGTAAAATAGTACCAAGTCAAGTTAACATTAATGTGGATGTTTGAGCAGAAAAATTCTTTTAATGATATTTACCCCCTCAAAAGTGTATTCAAATTAACTTTATAAATTCACATGAACAATGAGGTATTAGCCTAGTGCTAAGACTTTTGATTTGAAAGCTCCAAGTTATAGGTTCAATCATGATTGGCAATGATAAGTTATAAAGTTTTAATTGGGTTATATATCTTGGGGATACCTATCTTACAATTATTTTGGGGTTCCAACAACCCCTACCTCGCAAAAAAAATATTTACAGCTTCCAAATCAAGAGTCTTATGAATAAGCTAACAACAATGAGGTGTTAGCCTAGTGGTATGGGTCTTGGCCTAGTAACTGTAGATCACAGGCTCATTTCTACTAGTGATGAGCAATGGAGTAATCCTACACACAACCATATGAGATACGAGTATTCATGCACAACCTGATCAAATTCCATGGATAAGGCAATGTAGTTATGTTAGTAATTGGTTTAAGTTCGCAATCATTGTCTTCCCATGTGAACTAGTAAAATCGATGCATATAGTTTAACTCATAGTGAGGTGTATGATGTGTTGATGTTGTAGGGCCATATTACTCTTAGTGAACATAAGGTAAATGAAGTGGTTTCTAAATCTAAGTAATAGTAAGTAGATCTAATCTAGCAATAATACTACTAGCTTACCAAATGATCATACTTAATGCTTGAAATCAATCATATCCATTCCGTTTAACAATAAAAGTGAAGTTCATGGAAAAGTAAGCAATAACTAGGAACATAGTAAATGTTATACTAAGTTAAAATAGTAAACATTAGTTTGAGTAAGCAGTAAAGAAATTTAAGTGATGCTACAATGATGCAAAGTAATCTCAATCTTTATTTTCGATCATGAAACATGTCCAAGTACATTTCATTAGAATAAAGACTCTATTCAATCACTTAACATCACACTATAGGCATACACTCCTAAGTGCTAAGTGCTAAAATCAAAAAAACAAAATGACAAAATTTCAATAAGGTTGAAATGAAATTGCTACTAGACTATGTGCCTAAGTGTTGTATTTATAGGCCTGCACATGTCTCCAATATCATGTATTCAACAACGTATCTTATGCCTCAATATTAAATGTTAGATATCATAGCCTTCCAAAAATTCAATTTATCATACCCCCATGATTGCCAAAAAACTTGTCCTCAAGCTAAAACAAAATGAGGATAGAGTTTCTTAGAAAATTAGGAGGTAGATTTACATGACACTAACAACTATATACAAGACTCTTAAATGCCATAGTGCTGTTTACAAAAATGACACATGACATGATAACTTTAATAAAAAATAAAATCTGGTGAAGCTCGATGTAGTTTAGGTAGTTCCTAGTGGCAATGACTCTTCCATCAGTTGCTTCCCCTTGTCAACAAGCTTTTGAAATTTGTACCAATTTAGGAGTGCCTAAATGTTTTCTTCTTTCATTTTGGGATTGTGAACTATCCATGCTAATGAACCAATGTTTGATGAAATCAACAAGTCCCATGGGCATGATAGCTGTGGAAAACTTTGATTTAATTTGACATACCAAGTTGTAAGCTCCTTTCTCTCATAATTCATGATAATCTATCAATCTTCTTGCCAAATTTGCTACTACATCCTTCTACCATTAGTAGTCGGCCTTCATTGCTTCTCATTCAGAGTTTGCCACTTGGAGTTTCTGCAAAGCATCTTTTTGATTAGTAAACTCTTTTTCATACAAAGCATAGGTGGCTACTACTTTCTATTCTAATTCATTCTTGGGCCTGCATGCTATTAACATGGCTAAGTTAGCATAATGAAGGTTTGTTAACCCCATGTATTCTTTCAAATCTTCATTCTATAAGTCTTTGTCTTTCACTTCCAGTAGGTTGACAAAGGCATAACTGTCCAAAATGGGTCTCTAGTCAGGATTTTATGCTAACATGGTGCTGATTCTAGCTTTGGCCATCTAGATTTCTTTCTCATTAATTTGCTTGTACATGTCCACCTAATCTCGAAAGTGTTCCTTGAGCCTCTTGTGTTTCTTTGCATTATTTTTTCATGCACTTATTTCAATGGCTAACTTTTTCTGAATGGCATGTACCTCCTCCATAGAGATGGTTCTATTTTCACTTGTGAGGCGGCTCATATCCTAGTTGACCCTCACCAATTATTCCCTTAACTGATAGGTGCTCTCTTCTAAGATGTTTTTTTTACTTTTCCACTATGGTCAACCTCATGTTATCAGCAGCAAGTTGTTTATTTTCTTCTTGAACTATGATGAGTGCCTTTACATGTGCATATGTTTGTGCTTCAACTAATGAGGCATTCCATATTGCTTTCTCCTTCTCAGTTGTCAGTTGTTTATTCTACTTGATCAAGTAATCTATCTACTCTGTGTTGAATTGTTCTATCCAGTTGGGTGCAATGAATTGTGTAGGATCTCTTCATTTAGTTCTCAAGGCTGCAAGCTCTTCTTGTAATCTCAAAATTTCATTTTCTACATGCTCTGCCCTTATCTCTACCATGAAAAATTTTCCTTTGGTAGTGATGAGTTTAAAATGTATTGCAATGACATCACTGGGGATGTCAAAAAGTGTCATCGTGACTTGCCAAATTTGTAGTAGTCTATCAAGCACATTCTCATGGTCAGTAAGAGTCATCGAGGTTCCAGCTAACATTTGAACATCTCTAGATTTATTTAGATCCATCAATGGTACAACAAGTGCATTAAAAGATTCCTTGATGTGATTGGCGATCACCTCTACTTCTCCCACTGCATGTTGGTGCTACATTACCACTACTATGACTTCTTCTTCCATCTCTAGCACCACTTGGAATAATGTAATGTTCCCAAAGATCTATTGTGACCATTGCACCTATCCTCCTAACTGTCGTAAGATATGTTCACTTGTTAGATTTGCTGAAACTATGGGCTAGATGGCATTGTTGATAACTTTGTAAAGATTGGCCTCCTTCCTTGTTCCCTAATTGATTATTTCTGTAATCTATTATACATGACTCATCGATGATCGGTAATCTTGTGATGGTGGTGGTGGAACTTGTTTTTGTTGCTACTCTTGTTATTATTGTTGTTGTTCTTGTTGTTGCTATTGCTAATGTTGTTGTTACTCCCATTGTTGCTCTTTTTCTTTTTCTTTTTCTTCACTCTAATCTTTCCTGGGTGGTGCTGATTTGAGTAACTCAGCATATGAAGCATTTTGGGCTCTCTTGGAAATGTCATTGGTGTACCCTAGGATTCCAACTCGCTTGCACAACTTTCTAATAAGGCAAGGAAATGGAAATGTTAGCTTCCCTGTCTTTCTTTCTTAAAACAACCTTTGTATTTCCATAAAGTAGAGTTATGCAAGGTTAACATTCTATTTTCCCATCAGATTCACACTTCCTCTAACTATAGAAGTGAATAGTCAATTGAGTCCTTTTGTTGGGAACAGGTGGTAAGTGCAAATTTTGAAGCAGATTCTCTCTTCCAAAATTAGCTCATTATAGCCCTTATCTTCTTTTTTGTATGTCCATTTTAGCCATAGTTTTCTAGTTTTAGGATCTAATTAGGTGGACAAATGTGCTTACTTTGCCCCTTCGTTGGGTATATTCATAGCTTCTACATTTTCCTTGATCAAGAATGAAACTAAGACTCCGCCAATGATAACTATTGTACCCTCTTCCTTATTGTGCCAGAACTCATAAGTTACCATAAGGCACCATTCACCACTATCAGATAGGATAGGTCATAATGGTGACACCTTAAGTTGTGTCTTTACTACTTTTGGCATAAATTGCATGAATGACCCAAAATTCATCTCCACAATGACTGTGGTTAATATGGATCTTTCTTGAATAGCTTGGAGGCAATCTTGTGATAACATGAGGTGTTTTCCTTGCACTAGTGCTTCTTCTACCCCTCCTTAGGTTGATTGTCTTGTAGGAGAAGTCTCTTGACAAATGCTAAATGATTGAGGTTCTTGATCCTTGTGTTTTGGTTCTTGTTCTCTAGTTTGACCTCTACCTTGGCCTCTTGGTCTCTTACTTGCATCTTGTGAGGGTCCTTCTTATGCTCCTCTCTTTGGGACCATCTGCAATCATTAAGGAATTGGGAATCATTAGAAGGTGTTCTCTAATCTTATAACTTCCTTTCTTTCCCATACTTTGGTTAGATCAAGTTCTTAGTTACTAGGATTGCAACGTTAGAAAATGTTTTTGCAAAACATGAGACCATAAGTATTAATTTCATTGTAACCCTTCACAATTGGTCATTTTGTCCCTATGTATGGCTCATAATGATGGTTATCAATCCTTAGAAGTTTTATTTAAGTGTTTTAGCATTAATATAATTAATTGTTCCTTAAAAAATTCAACTTTCACTTTGTACTTACCCTTAAAGTACCTTCTGGGCATTTGAATTTTTTGAAAAATTGGCTTAGACTTTCCTCACTAACACTTCCATCCAAATTACTAAGATGAGCACTGCGTGATTAAATAGGTTCAAAAAGCAAAAAAATCAAAGCAATAATGGTCAAGTTATGGCTTGGGAAAGCTAGGAAGTCAGACCTTAGATCAGAAAAGAAAATTTGAAAAACTCTCCCTTGTGTGGAATGGAAAATGATGAAAATTTTTTCCAAGTGTCCACCTATATATAAGTTTTATGGAACCCAACATCAAGGATTCAATATCAGTGCAAACCCAATATTGGAGCCCAAGAAATTTCACTTTTCATGAAGGTTTGATGGGGAAAATTACCTCTTTAGGATGTTTGAAAGGTTTTAAGGTTACTTAGAATGTGTACATGATGGATATAGGCTTATTTTTATTAAAAATTCATCATTGAAAGTTCATAGAGAAGCAATCTCAAGCTACGAAAGTTTAGCATATGGATAAGAAGGGTAATGAATTCGTATTTTTTAGAATGGACAATTTGAGATGATATGGGTAGTGTTATTAATGTGTAGTACTATTGGAATGTTCAAGATGATGTGAAATTACTTGGTTGGTATAAGATACAATAGTTATATAAGTGGATCCTCTCCAAAGCAAGCCCCAACCCTTAATGCCTTTGTATAACGACACCTACAAATGTCCTTAGGCACTAAAGTAGTTGAATGTAAGACATAATTATTTAGAAAAACACACATGTTAGTACCACTAGATTGGGAAAATGACTCTATTTTATACAAAACCACAAGTTATGACTATGCAAATAGTGAGATGTCATGGATTTAGAAGGGGTTGCAGAAATCTAGACATGAGGTGTCTTACCATAAGCATAATGAGTTCTTATGTTTTATTAGTTATTAAAGTAATCACTAGTCTTTCTATCTAAGATTCAAACCAAGTCTAGACCACATTCCAATGACATCGCATTATTTCATCTCGTGGAATTATAATTGTCAAACTATCAGTGTCGCAAGGTGTATTATCACTATTGTCCAAGGGAGGAATTTTATTCATGGTACTTTATTTATTTTTTAGATTTTTGAGAAGCCACCTACCTTTAGGCATGGGTAACATGTCTTTCCAGTGAGACCCCCAAAAACTTTTTTTGTGCACTTTTTATTTTTTATTTATCACAACCTTTCACGATAGCACTTATTTTACTCTTACTCTCATTTTTCATTATACCTACAAGAATATAATACAACCTTAGCAATATGATAGAACTCACAAAAGTAATCCAAAAGAATCCACAAATTCCCTTGATGTCACACCCTTTACATTCCTTGTTGGTTCTTCACTTTTCTTTCTAGGCATAATGATCACCAATTTATTGTTAGTTGTATGATGGAAAAGAATATCATTATAGCGATGGTAAAAACCTCTTATTAATGGAATAGATGGATAAATAATGTGGGATTATTGTTCAAATAATTAGTCCCTTATGACTTGATAACATAGAGAAATCTTCACCTTCTTGGACTACATCTTGCCTTTATTCAATGTGTTGTATTAGTAATCAAAATTATTTACAAAGGATTTAAAAACAAAGTATAAAAGAAATGGAAAAGATAGTAACAATTTTGGAAAAGTATAAAGAATGAAAATTGTTAAAAGAATAGAAAATGTTAAAGGATCAAAACATATCAAAGAATGTAAAAAATTTTAAAAATAAAAAGTAATGAGTGGTGAGGTACCCCTACACTCAACCATACGAATATGAGCATAGCACATGCGATCCAGTCGAACTCTGCAAACTAAGTGCCTACATGCCTCATGGAACACTTAGGGTTAATCATTCGTTGCCTTCCCAAACTTACTTGTAGTTGTCACAGTTGTATGGTTAAGTAAGTGTGAGGTATGTGACTTTTATGTTTTTTCTGTTTTATCTCCTATGCTACTAAGGTGAAGGGTGAAGAGACTAATTGACTAACTTTAGCTAACTAACTAAGCCTTAATTAACCTTGCGTCAGCATCCGTTCCCACTTACCATTCACATCCTCAACCAATGCAACCTTGGTTACCAAACGCTAGTCATTGCTGGGATCACCAAGTGTAACGCACGTGCTCGAAGTGGTTGTACTGAGGCACTTAACTAGGAGAGAAGGGTTGAGAGAGATTAAATCAACTAATAAAGCAATTAAATGGTAAAAAATAAATAACAATAAATAAAGTCCTAATTAGCCTATACCATGCACTGCAAGGTTTATCCAATAAGTTCATCTTTATTTTTGTACACAAACTTGTGTTCAGGTACAATATTTGCTCGAATAAAGATCCGTTCACTTTGGAGTTCCTACTGCGGGCACATGGAAATTAATCTATCTTTGGAGAGGTAAAACTGCCAGAGTTTCGCTACTATCTAAGCCTAGGATGAGAAACAAGAGAGAGTCACCTCTTATTTATAAACTTGGTGGCGCACCACGATATCGCGAGGGACGACATGATATCGTGTATGTGATATCGTTGGGGATGCGATATCATGTCAGACGTGATATTGCGTATGCGATATCACATCCCATCATACCCCCATAACTAAATGAAAACTCATCCTTGAGTTCCTTACAAAATATTGGGATGGTATGGGATTATTGACTCAAAATGGAACTAATGGGATGACATGTGAATGGATCATCATTACAAGACAAAACAAAATGGTGTTCACAACAACAAGAGTGAACACTTTATACATTGACATCAGGCCTTAGTTGGTAACTGAGACAGAGACAGAGAGAGAAAGAAGTGTTGCTACTGCCAATGCCAAGATTGCGCCTTTCGTTATCCATCCGTAAGTGCGCCATCGATCTTGCTCCTTGGATAGCTGCTTCAGCACTGCTCCATTCCAAGTGTTCCCTCCAGATCCAATCCATTGTTGCATGATTGTCATCTACACGTACAACACAGTCTTATATTAGCAAGTGTAAATGAATCATAATGCAATTGATACCTTTCATTGATGTAAGCCCATTGGCTGAGTTGTGGTATGGTTGATATGGATCTGGAGATATAAGAGTGGTGACTACTGAAGGTGTAGGAATTAGGAGAAAATCGAAAAAATTGGACCAAGAACCCCATGACTAAGAGCGAACCTCCAATAGCGATAGAATGGAGAAAGAAAAAGAATAAGAAATATGGAGAAAAATAGATAACTAGGACATTGATGAAATGGATGTCAAGATGGAAATGAACAAAATAAAATGGGTTGCAAAAATGTTAAGTGAAAGAAGTTAACTGGTGCACCAAATAGGAATGCTAGTGGGTCCTCCCCAAAGCAGGCTCATGCCCTTAATGCCCTAACAAACCCACATTCAAAGAGTCCGTAGGCTCTAGGAATGTCATTTGGAACAAGAGTTAAACTCTTAATCGTAAGAATTTACCAAAAAGAAAACAATGCATCAACCAAAATATACACTAATGATACAACTGGCAATGAGGTGAACAATGAAGAGAAGGATGGAGAGAATAAAATGGAATGGAATCTCAAGAACAAGGTGGTATACAGTCCCTTGTGTGTTTCATGATTAATGTGACTTAGTAGATCCCATTACAAGTCTAGCCCCAACAAACCACATCCAGTGACTTCGCATCGATGCATTCGGCCAATCCATCCTCTTGAAGTAACAAGAATTCCTTCACCCAAGAGCCACCACCATTCTGACGAAATGAAGGAGGAGAGAATGGAAAGCAAGGAGGGCCTTATTTAGAGGAAACTTTTTTATTTTAGTTCCATAACCAATGCTTGTAGCCCAAGAGATTATTTTTTCTAAGGGGTGTGCTTTGAATTCTCACTTTCTCTTTCTTTCTTTCTTTTTGCTTTTCTCTTTTTTTTTCTTTTTTTTTATGTATTTATGCATGAGAACCACACCATGCAAAGACTTGTTATTTTTATTTTCTCAGCTTCCCGATAATTGGGTAACGTCAAAATAGTAAGAAAACTCAAGAAGAAAACATCCAAGCACCCAAGAGAATGGCCAACACAAACGCATCAAGTTCCCTTGAAGTCACACCCTTTTCAATCCTTGAGCCCTTCCTTAGTTTGAGAAATACCCAGTCACCGATTCTTTAGAGTTCTTATTAGAAAGGGACTGTACATTTCCAAGCCAAGAGAGACCATAGAAATTGGTGGATGTATAGATGAAGTGGACTAATTGCCTGCCATATCAAAAGAACATACCTTAGTATCAACATCATAACTTAGAGGTAAAAACCAAACATTAGCAATCAATAGGAAAACAGTTCATACCATCATAAAGAACACTTATTAAATGACAAGTTTGATAGGATGGATAACACACACACACACACAAAATGAAAAAGTATAACAATGTTGTAAAATAAAAACAAGAAAAGTTAAAAAAAATTGTAAAACAAAAACCTGTAAAACAAAAATGTGTGAAACAAAAATGTGTAAAACAAAAATGTGTAAAACAAAAACATGTAAAACAAAAATGTGTAAAACAAAAACGTGTAAAATAAAAATGTGTAAAACAAAAACGTGTAAAACAAAAATTAAAAAGAACTGAGGACCTCCAATGATCAGCATAGGTGGCCATCTCCCCCATGACTGAATGGAAAGGGAGAGATCCGAAACAATGAGCACCTGTTTGAATTTCTTAACAGTGTCCAACTTCTCCTAATTGATGTTCTTAGATTAAGGGATGGAAGTTGACGATGCTCATATTCCAATGTATCTATGCTTTCGTTGTTAGCATGAGTTGTTCCCCCAGTTTGTTCCATGCATGTTGGTCGATTGCTCTTTCGATTAGTTGTCAACCATGGGGTGTCTACTACTTGTCTGGTTGCTACATACAGGCACCTTTGTATTTGTGTTTCTTGGGCACACCAGTTGCATGGAAGAGATGTTGAGCATTCTTCCATGTCATCACCCTTTGAGTCACTATATGTGATGCACGGAACCTTCCTCTTCTCGATATTTCCATACATGTTTACCCTAGATATCTCCAAGGAAAGATCACGGATCCCTAGGCATGCATCTATTGTACTCAGCCATGCCCTTTCCATTATGATTAGGAAGTCCCCTTTGTTATTGTTGATTTCTATCACCAGGAAATCAGCTGGGTATGACCAACCACACACAGTGGTAACGATGTCCTCCACAAATCCCAAGGGAATGGTGATGGACTGGTCAACCAACTCATGTTGAATGTTGCTCTTCTTGAGTTGGGGTAGGTTCCAGGCTTGATACATTTCTCGTGAGATTAAGTTGACTCCGGAAACTGAGTCAAGAAGAGCCTTATGAGCTTTGTTGTTGGACTGAAGGGGGCCCCGAAGTTTTGTTTATTGGAGGTGCATGCACAGACTCAACCACTTGTGGTTGTGAGAGCTTGTCTAGGCTTTTGGTTCTGAAGAAAGGTCTTCTCTTCTTGCGGTTGTTAGAACCGGCAACGGGTTGAATGTTTACAGCTCTCGTAGCATTACGTTGCGGCGGTTGAGTGGGGAGTTCCCCTTGCATTGTTGGAGTGGGAGGTAGTCGAACTACCGACAGAAGAGTGGCAGATGGATTTGGAGGATGGTGTGGGTATGAAGTGTCTCTTAGAGGAGAAGGAGTCCTTCTAAAATACTCCCAAACTTGGTAGTGACGTTGTGGAGTTGTGTGATCCATAGAGTCACTTGGAGAAACCGGCTGCTGCACGTAATAGCCATAAGGATCAGGTTGTCGATAAGGGTATTTTTTTCTTGGTGGTGGCATCCCCCATGACTATGGGGTGTTTCCACTGCTAGTGTTGCCCGATGGGTTGTGGTGGAGTTCCACTTGGATAGTACGTTAATGGTTGGTGGAACTATCTTGGGTTACCTTGGGGATAAGGTAACCTTCGGGGTGTCTGCCGTTGGTTAAGTCTCATGTTGAGTGCATACACCCCAGACTCTTGTAGATGTGAGATGATTGGACAACATCCCTTAGGATGGTCATATTGGTAGATCTCACATCCATCATCATTGTTTATGTCAAAATCCACAACCTCATCGACGGTAGTAATTTTTCCCTTACCCTTGTCATGTGCATGGCCTGAATCTCTCTGCCTTTTCTTGTCTTTGTCACTACTTTGTTCCTCCTTAGACTCCTCTACGATTTTTGGGACAGTTTCAAGTCTAGATTCTAATGAATCCCACAATTGATCCACCTTAGCCGACACTTCGATTATTAACTTCTGGAGCGACAAGGTTTTTCTATTCACCAACTCTTCGAGTGGTGACTCATCCTCCTCATCAAAAAATCTCACTCCCTTCTTTCAAAAGGAGGGATCATGATTATATTCTTCCACGCTCTCTCTTTTCCATAGTTCACCTTCTTCTTTGGCTACTTGCTCCAAAAATCAATGAATTTCATGGGATCTAAGTTCTGATAGTCTCCCTTGGGCATAAGTCCCAAGGATTCTCCTAGTCTCATGTCTTAGCCCATCTACGATGTGGTGAAGTTGATCCCGATGTGTGTAACCATGGCCCAGGTAATGATGTAACAATGCATAGTATCAGCCCATGGTAGCATCCAAGGGTTCATGGTTACCTTGCTTCCATCCTTGGATCTTCTTACACAAGTTAGACACTCTAGAGTACGTCTGATATTTGTCATTGAACAACTCTAACATCGTACTCCATCTCCTAATGGTTTCCAGCTCTAAGGACCAGTACCAACTCTCTGCTTCCTTGATGAGTGTCCTGGAAAACAACTTTAGTTTATGCCACTCATTCTCTATGTTCTGCAAGGCACAGGCATCATGGAATGCCTATAAATGATTTTGCGGATCGGTGTTGTATCCCCCCTCAAAGCGTGGGATATTATTCATATCTAAGCGCTTGATCCGGCTATCTCTTTGATGCCTTGTTGGTATTCTAACTGCCTCCGTTATATCTAGCATACTCCAGGTTGCAAGTAGGGACTCATCATGATCATCTCTTTCATAACGTCTATGATGTCTACATTGTTCCCTACTTTCCCTTCATTCATGCCCTTATCCTTGCTCTTGACTCTCTTGTCGAGGTCTCTCATTTTGCCTACCTTTATCCTCACTGTTATGTTCTTGGTGGCTGAGCCCAGATGTAGAAGGAAAGGGTGAATGGTGTGATGAAGGAGAAGAAGAAGGGGAACCATCACCATGACGATGTTTCTTACCTTCTCTTTGGCTACTACAACCCCGATCGTGATGACGATCTAAGTGTCCGTCCTTGTCATATGTTCTTGTTCCCTTAGTGAAAAGTTGGCATTCATGAGGATCAGAACCAGGGTTGTGTATCGTGGAGCGTAGGTTTTGATACCCCACCTCCTCACTATCGTTAAGAGGGGGAACATCATTTGATGAAGAACCCATTATAAGTGGTTCACCATCTCCAATTTCACTTAGGACATGCGGGACCCCTTTGCCCTTCAACAATGTATGATAGCTCTCCTGCCTCGAGTCCCTTATACATTGTGCTACTATGGGATGATAATCCCTTATGTCAAAATCACCTATAACGTATTCAGCATAGATCTGTGTCATGCCTATTTGTGTAAAAGCATGAAGGAGCATGTTAGGGACTGCCCAATCTGGAGGTAACACTATGTTATCTTGCAAATCTCTCAAACACAATTGTTTGTCCTAATGGATGATAAAAGTAAAGTTCGGTATATACTCATCGAGATGGGTATATACCACTTGGTATTGTTGAGGAACTAGCGGATTTTGGTTATGTGTTTTAGACTGCCAACTATCCCTTGTATGATCCTTAGGTGGTGAATTTCTTTTGTTCAAAGAAGAATACATTGTTATTTTAATTCGGTGTGCTATTAACCGTTATATAATTTTTTCTGTTTAATTAACCCTAAGGGTTCATTTAAGCTCCCAACGATGTGAGTAATTTCCTATGTTCTACTTAGCGCACAAACACTTAGTCCCTGGCAACGGTGCCAATGATGAGTGGCGAGGTACCCCTACACTCAACCATATGAATACAAGCGTAGCATGCACAATCCAATCGAACTCCACAAACTAAGTGCCTACACGTCTCATGGAACACTTAGGGTTAATCATTCGTTGTCTTCCCAGACTTACTTATAGTTTTCACAGTTGTATGGTTAAGTAAGTCTGAGGTATGTGATTTTTATGTTTTTTCTGTTTTTATCTCCTATGCTACTAAGGTGAAGGGTGAAGAGACTAATTGACTAACTTTAGCTAACTAACTAAGCCTTAATTAACCTTGCGTCAGCATCCGTTCCCACTTACCATTCACACCCTCAACCAATGCAACCTTGGTTACCAAACGCTAGTCGTTGCTGGGATCACCAAGCATAACGCACGTGCTCGAAGTGGTCGTACTGAGGCACTTAACTAGGAGAGAAGGGTTGAGAGAGATTTAATCAACTAATAAAGTAGTTAAATGGTAAATAATAAATAACAATAAATAAAGTCCTAATTAGCCTATTCTATGCACTATAAGGTTTATCCAAGAAGCTCGTCTTTATTTTCGTACACAAACTTGTGTTCAGCTACAATATTTGCTTGAATAAAGATCCGTTCACTTTGGAGTTCCTACTGCGGGCACATGGAAATTAATCTATCTTTGGAGAGGTAAAACTGTTAGAGTTTCGCTACTATCTAATCCTAGGATGAGAAACAAGGGAGAGCCACCTCTTATTTATAGACTTGACGACGCACCGCGATATCGAGTACGCAATATCGTGGGGGGTGCGATATTGTATACGCGATATCGCGGCCCATGCGATATTGCGTCCCATCAAAAAGTATCAAAAAATGAAAAAAGATTGTGTAACATGAAAAGAAGATGAAAAATATAAAAGAATGGGAAATTTTGTATCAAGAAATAGGAAAGAATGAAAAGAATTGTAAAAAAAATGGAAAATCTCTTATTAAGTCCAAAATCAAAGTAAGGCATCTTCCCCACAATTGAACTCATGGGTGAGTGTTTGGAAAATGCTTCCTAGATCTCCTAGATCATACACTCTAGGTGGTTCACTTTCCATCTTTATTATTTTAACTTGTTTGTTATTATCCCATGTGATCTTGATGGTAGTGGAGTTATGGTCAGCTAAGTCTTTGTTTTCTTTTCCCTTTGGTGTATGATTATGATTTATTAGTTTCATTTTAAGGTTAATTCCTTAGATTGGGAATTAGTAAGTGGTTCAAATGTTTCCATGCATTTTTTAGACAATTTTTGGTTCTCAATTAGTGGCCACAATGTGTCTTTTGGTTTAGTGGCCCCTAAAATTTCTTTTTCATACACTGGTTTTTCAATGTTATTATGGACTGGTGTAGTAACCATGTTAACATTCTAGAATGTTGGTCCAAAATTGCATCCTTTTCTTTCATAAATAATGCATGGAATTCTCTACATGTGTATGGCTTCATGCTTATCCTCCTTAGAGTTCTCAATAGATAGATCTCTCATGCTTTGCTTAGCATTGATTGTGCTAAGCCTTGCTCTCCCCATGATAATTGGAAATTCCTTGTCAACATCTTTCACATAAATTACCAAAAAGTCTACTGGATAAGACCACCCATTAAAAATGGTCACTACATCATCTATTTATCCCAAAGGAATGGTGATAGACTGATTTTCAAGCTCCAACCTGATGTTGCATTCTTTCAATCATGGTAGATTCCATGCCTAATATGTTTTGTAAGAGATCAAATTTGCCCCAGAACCTAAGTCTAATAGAGCTTTTCATGGTAGATTTCCAGCTACCTATAAATAAATAAAAGGAACTCCTTGATCAATTCTCTTCTTAGAAAGTGATCCTACTTAATCTAGTTTGTAGTGATTTCAATGAGCATGACAATTTGCATGTTTGGATTGGATGATAATGGAAGCTTGTTGGTAGTAAGAGAATCTATGGTAGGGGAAGTTGATATCAATGAAGCTCTAATTCTACTAGCATTTTCAAGATTTGTCCTAAAGAAAGGACTTTTCTTCATTTGGCCCTGAGTGTTGCTAATAGGATCCTCTATCTAAATATGCACTGCTGATGAATTGCAGTTTACCTGACCCTGATATCGGATACTCAATATCGGGTACACAATATTGCATCCTAGATAATGATATCAAATACACGATATCACACTCAGGCACACAAGAAAGGAGTTAGTTGGTAAGTCTTTAGGATAGAGTCTTTTTGTCAGTTTTTAGTCAGTTTTTAGTTCCTTCCCAAGTGCATGCCCACAGTGTGATGTTTGTAATTGTACGGAACCTTTGTTCAAGTGTGACGTACTTGGACATGCACATAATCAGCAATAAAGATCAAGATTACTTCATCATTGTAGCATTCACTTAGTTTTTAATTGTTTCATTATTAATTATTATTTATTTTTTTCTTAGTTAATATTTCTTTATTATTATTTACTATTCCTATTGTTAATGTGGAATGAGTACATCTTAATCACAAACATTTAAGTGTAACTACTTGGTAACCCAGTCGTGTATCTAGTAGTTCTCAAGTAATATGCACTCGTTAACCCCAAAAGTAGTACATGAGGTCCAAGATGCATGCGAATGATTAAGGATAGATGCTCATCACACTTAGACTAGCTTAGACTTTATTTTCCATTGTCTATTAGTCCACTCAAGTTATTTTTCATTATCTTTAGGAGTAGCATAGTAATTAGAACTCACATTATACACCTCACTCTGGACTAAACCATACGTGACAAAGCAATTACTAGTCCATGTGGGAAGATAATGAACTGCCATCAACATGTAACTATCTAGATGCCACAACTAGTTCGTCTACAGAGTTCAACCAGATCGTGCGTACACGCTCATATTCATATGGTTGAGCGTAGGGGTACCTCGCCGCTCATCATTGGCACCATTGCTGGGGACAATGCTAGTTATCTAGATCAGTTATATTATACAAGATTACTGTAATGAAGTATCAACAATATATCTTTCAAACAAGAAATTAATTGCAAATAAGTCACACATAATTCACAACAATGTCTCTCTCACAAGACAATGTTAATGCAACAACTAACAAGGCAATTCATTGGAGAACCAACGAAACATAGGACGACAAAGAATTGTGGAGTACTCAATCTTATGTAAGGGTCTCATATGTTCATGAACACCCCAATGATACTCAAGGACTCTTGTTATCCAACTCATACACCTTTAGTGACGATGTGACATCCCATGAAACGAGGGGGCCCATAAGGCCTAGGACGTTCTCAATGGCTAACAAAAGTTTATCCAGGGATGATTGGGAGACTTACAAAAGTCATGACGAGTCTTCCAATTCTTTCTCTTCCTCTGCTCCTTCAACATCAGGTCATGACACAAATGACCATTTCTCAAGGGGTTGATGTAGAAATAAAAATCAAACCCATGGGCAAAGTTAGGAACGCCAACATGAATAAAGACAACATCATCCCAACTCGCAAACTCATAACCTGCTTAGTGACAATGAACCCTTGCTGGCCACTAAGAGCTTAATGCATATATAAAAGGCTATTCAAATATCCCATAGGCATCGCAAGGAAAGTCATCTACGCAAGCTTGATTTAAACAACTTTCCCAAGTTTTTAGGAGGCTATGATTTAGATCCACAACATCATTTACAAGCCTTCCATGATGCTTATGCATGGAACATCATCGATAATGGGTGGCAAAGACTTAAGCTCTTTCCTATGACACTCATTAGCCAAGCAAAAGTATGGTATAGGTCTTTAAAACCCAAATTAATTCGCTATTTGCTGACAATGGTAGAACTCTTCAACGAAAGATATCAAACTTGTGCAAGAGTGTCAACCTTTAGGAAACAAATCCAAGAGTGGAAACAAGGGCAACATGAACCCTTGGACATGGCCTTAGAAAGATATTACTCACTATTAAAAAACTACCTAGGCCATGGGTTCTCCAAGGAAAGGCTAATGTATCACATCATGGATGGGCTTTATAATGAAACAAGGGAGACCCTAGGGATGTATGCCCCAGGTCAACTATATGAACTACAAACCCACCAATTCCAAGAGCTTATTAAGTGAGTAGAAAAATAAGAAGGAGAAATAGCCAAATGGAAGAATGTTGAAGGATCTCAACAAGACCAAAATCTTAAAATAACAGAGGTCCATAATCATGAAGAGGAGAAATCAACTCACCTCAAGGAGGTGGAATCATCTTTGCCAATACTACAATCACTAGATAAAATTAAGGCAAAGATCAATAAGATGACAGAATGGGTACATGAAAAATGTAGAGAATATGCAAAATATTATTAGAGGTGGAACCATGCATGACCACTCTAACAAACAGGACAAATGGAGGATGCCAAATTGAGAAACAGGATAGAACACCAATCGACAATCGAAAAGAAGGGTTGAAGACAATAAGGATAGGGGCTCAATTGCAAATCATAAGTATCAATGTGATGTTTGTCTGTACGATCACACCAAAAGCTAATGCCTAGTATTGTCACATCTACATGAGCATTGGGGAGGAATGCTACATTCAGATTTTGTACAAAAGTACCGTGTCCAATCATAGTGGCAAAACCCCCAATTGTGAGGAAGGCCATCGCCAAACAAACCACACCTTTCATATATCCCGACACCAAATGTTTATTCTATTCAATACCCTGTTTCCCCAACTAGATCAACATCCTCTACTTCACCTCATCGTTATCATTCTCCAAAGTACTATCAACCCATGTCCTCTCCCATGAGATCACCACATCATGTTCCTTACGCTCCTCCTTACCCTTAATATTCTCATCCTTCACCTCCTTCTACATCGCCACCAGTAGCACTAGAAGGCTTTGCACCACATCACCAACCCACAAACATTACTTATGCTACTACTATCAACAATAGTGGAGGTCCTCCACAACGTCAAAAGCGTCCTTTCTTTAGACATGGCTGTAGAAAGAGACAACACGGTTCTAAACCCACTACATCCTCCAACTCAGCACAAGCCTAGCACTATGATGCATCTTCCTCTTTGAACTCAATGCCTCCTGTTACCTTATTTGGGCCACCAATTAGCACTCCACCAACCATGCAGGCCAATGGATATGACCATGTGAAGAGACACATCGATCCTTGCATACCATCTTATGGTTAGGGGTGCCATAGTAGGTTAGCTCCTTTTCGCATGACCACATCTTATAATCTACCCCACTATGCCTACTTCAATCAAGTGTGTGAAGCCCAATTTGGGCACATCCCTACCACCACATTAAAAGACACCAGTGGTTTGGATATGACCGAACCCCAATGTTTCCAAGATGTATGGATCCAAATTTTCCATTTATTAATTCTAGCCATGCTCAAAGGTTTAGTCATGGAGGATACCCCCCATTCTAATAAGCAGAAATAGTAAATGTTTTTTCTTTTCTTTGGTTTTACAATTTCTTGTTTTCCAATTTTTATTCTGTAATTTTTCATTTTTCATTTTTCAATTTGTTGTTTTATCTTTTTGAGGTAATCTCTTCGATGAATAAAATACTCATGTGACTTGTCAGTTGAGGTGTTGTTTTATGCTATCAAGTCTTAGGGGACTAATTATTTGGATAGTGAGCCACTCATCCATTCTATTAATAAGAGGTTCTACTCTGGGTACGATGATATTCTTGTCATCATTAAAACCTAAAGTAACCTTGTACTCATTATGCCCAGAGCAAAAAATGATATACTAAGAGGGAATGGTCAAGGTGTAACATCAAGGGGACTTGTGGATTCTCTTTGGTGACATCTGTATGTGCTATCATGCAGCTTGGTTGTACTAAAATCCTTGTAGATCTAACAAAAAATGGGAGTAAGAGTAATAAAGGTACTTAATAAAGAAACTCAATATTATTCTTGAGGGTTCCACTAGAAAGACATGCACCCGTGCCTGAAGGTTGGTGGCTTCTCCAGAACACTTTTGGAAAAGACAAAGTGTGAAAGCAGCCAGACGAAGAAAAAGCAAAGAAAGAAAAAATCAAGCAAAACGTGCCACAGAGAAATTCCAAATCACTCCTCCCTTGGACAAAACACCAAGTGATTGTATGCCTTTCTTTCATGATGTTCTTATGGTTGTCTATCATTAGATGAAACGATGTGATGTCACCAGTCCGAGGTATGGGCTTGGTCTTAATTTTCAAGTAAAAGGCTAATGATACATTAATCATGCCCCATAATCATGATTCATTATGCCCAAGGTAAGTGACCTCATGTCCCAATTTCGGCAATCCCTTCTACGATTCGTTTCATCCCACTGTCTAGGTTTCTAACTTGTGTCTTGTATAGCATAGAATTCACACCTCATCATGGTGGTATTTAACATGTGTGTGTTTTGTTACACTGGTGCGAATTGCATTTAATCCTTCTAATGCCTACGGGCATTTTAAGGTGTGGTTACGCAAGGGCATGATAGGTTAGAACCTACTTTGGTGCGGGTTTGCATAACTTTTGTAAGCTGTACTTATTACACACCATTGCATCATCTTATACCCTCCGAGTACCACATTGCTGAACTTATTCTTCCCTTTGACATGATTTCAACCCCAACATTCCATTGCACCACTAAATGTCCCTTTTCCCTAAAACTTCCCAAAAAGAAATTTATTGTATAATTCTACTTTATTACACTGTTGATGCCTTAATGTCTTTTAACATTACCCCAAACCTTCCAAATCTAACTTAAATCCTTCGTTTTTGGCCTTGGAAATTTGAAAATTTATTAATTTTTCAAGTACCCTATTCTGGAAGGGATGTGATATTGGGTCCATGCTAGCACGTACACGATATCGCATCTATAAAATCTATATATATGGAACCCCACCCCATNTTGCACGTCAACATCATTTTCCACTATTCATGCAAAGGGAGTTTTTGCAATTTTCTTCCACAAATTTTCAAACTTGCACACCTATCATTAAACATCAATATCTTACTCATTAACGCTCTGATCCTCCTTTTGATTGAACTTGCTTAAACCCAAAGTGTTTAAGTCAGTCATGGGGGAAGGGTACACTTGAAATTGCACATAGTTTTTTTCAAAATTTGTTGTTGCCTGAGGGATATCATAAGGGGTAAATGACCTTAAGAAATGCTAAAAACATATGTCAAGTTAATTTTATTTTTCACCCAAACCATGGAAATTATTTTTGGAGTCACCTGATCAAATTGGACCTGACATTAAAACTTTTAGGGGGATTTTCTTGAAAATCTCTAACACTAAATCACACTAAGCAAGAATTGAATTCATTAAAGGTAATGAGTAAGGTAGAAATCAAATTTTGTTAAATGGCCATACTAATAGTTGATCCTGTGTGATTGCAAATGGCCCCTAAATGAGGACAATAGAGAGGACCCTCTCAGGGTGCATCCAAACGACCAAGGAGAGGTAGAGGCTAAGCGCCTCCCATAGAACATGCAAAGCAGGAGGCACAATCATTTAGCATTCATCAAGAACCTCATGTTACTACATAATTTGGGCATGCAGAAGGTGGAGAAGGTAGGGCACATGAACAGGGACAACATCTCACATTGTCTTTGAAATGCGTTCAAGTAATTCGGGAAAGGTCCACATCAGCTACAGTAATCGTGAAACTTAACTTTAGACCCTTTACCAAATTTTCCTCTGAGTTAGTCAAAGATCAACTCAAAGGGTTTCCATTGTGGCCTATTCTCTCAAAGAGTAATGAATGGTGCTTGGGGGAGATGTACCAATTTTGGCATAGCAAGGAAGAAGGCACCACAGCTGATATTGGTGGGATTTCAGTCAATTTCTCTACCAAGGCCATTTTAGAAGTTCTAAACCTTCTGAATATAGGGCCCAAGGTTGCTCACCTATCCACTCACTCTAATGTTAATGCACAGAAAATATGGTTAAAAAGGACATACAATAAGGAGGATAAAACATATGGGAAGCTCACACTTGAAAAGAGAATTTATTTCAAGATTGGCACCTATCACCTCTTCCCAACAAAAGGATTAAACAGAATTGCCACCTATGCAGCCAAAGAAAGTGCAATCCTGATGGGAAAAGTTGATGCCAACCTACCCCATCTATATCTCAAAAAAATATTAAGGCGGTTTAAAGAGCGTAAGACAAGGAAGTTTGCATTGCCTTTTCTCTACCTAATTAGGAAGCTGTGGGGTACACCAATGACGTCCCCAGAAAGGCTCAAAATGCCTCATTTGCCAAATTACTGAAGCCACCAACACCAAAGAAAGATGTTGGTGAGACACTAGAGCCTAAGCAAGAGTAGAAAGTTGGGCCCATTGCACCTCAAACAACTAGGCCCAACCAACTTCTAGACACAAGGCCCAGTCAACAATAGGAAGTGAGGCCTAGCACACAACCCACAAGCCAGCAAGACCAAGGGCCACTACTGCCGCAAGACTATCAACCATCGATGAGCCATCTCAGGGCCATCGCAGAATCAATCAATTGGGGAAGTCATGATGAGGCTAACCTCTTCAAGGTTATTGACAATGACATACAACCCACAATTTCAATTGATAATGCATGGGGCAAGATTTATATTCAAACAAGAGAAGGGGAATCACATTGGTTACAAAAGATCTTTGGAAACGCTGCATCTTTTCAAGTGCAATTAGAAATTGATGAAGGCACCACAGTAGTGGTTATGCAAAACTAGGATGCAGCAGAAGTGGTCATAGACCACATCAAAGAATCATTCAATGTCCCTATTGTGCCACTTGTAGATTTTACAGGAGCACACGATGCTCAAGCCTTAGCTAGTCCCTCGATGACTCCTACAAATCATGAGGATATTTTGGATCGATTGTTGCAAACAGGACAAGTGATGACGTCCTTGTTTGACATCCCTCAAGATGTCATAGTAACACAATCAGACCTCATCTCCACAAAAGGAAAGCTAGTCATGGTATAGGTTAGAGTCGAACATGTAGAGGATGAGTTGAAAAGACTCCAAGAGAAGTTTGTTGCCCTACAAGCTGCACAGCAAGATCCGTCTCAAATCATCCCAGAAAACTAACTAGATTCATTTCAAATAGACTAACTAAATAAATTATTAGAAGAGAATAAAAGGATGGCAAGGGAAAAAGAGAAGGCTGATTGGGATGCTTCAAAGGCACAAGCTCAAACGTATGCACATGCCAAAGCACTCAAGGCCTTACAAGAAGAAAATAAACACCTTACCACTGAGAATCTTCAGTTGATCACAATCGAAAAATAGAAGAATGTTCTCGAGGAGAATTTTCAACATATGCGAGAATAATTAATGAGGGTCAACCAACTTAGCCAGAGAAAATATGACCCTCTCAATGGAGGAGGTATGCACGATCCATCAGAAGATGGCTATTGAAATAAGCGTGTGGCAAAATGAGGCTAAGCAACATGAGAAACTCAAAGAACATTTTAGAGATCAGGTAGGGATGTACAAGCAAATCATTAAGAAAAAAATCCATATGGCCAAGACCTATATCAACACTCTTAATGCTCAAAATACCCACTGGCAAGCCATATTGGATACTTACGCTTTTACCCACCAAGAAAAACTAAAGAGCCAAGACCTGTAGATCTAGGATCTCACTAAGTACATGGAGTTGGCAAATCTATGGTATGCCAACTTAACCATGTTGACAGCAAGATGCCCAAGGAGAGAATTAGAGAAATAGGTAGCAGCCACCTATGCTAAGTATGAAGTAGAATTTGATGAACACAAGAAGACACTGCAGAAATTAGAGATAGCAAATTCTGAGTTAAAGGTGGTCAAGACCAGCACCAAGGGCAAAAAAATGTTGCGATAGAATTTGCTTGATGGCTCACAGATTACCAAGAATGCAAAGACAAAGTTAGAGCCTACAAGGAGGAATGATGGTTGTTTGCAGCTTGGTACATTAAAGCCAATTAGATGTTTCAACAACTACCATGCCCATGGGAGGTGCCAACTCCATCAAATATTGGAATATCAACATGGATGGCACACGATCCCCAAACTAAAGAAGAAAAGCTTCAGGCGCTCCTTTAGAAATATCCATTTCCAAAGCCTAGAGCATAAGATAAGGGGAAGAGGCCCATGGAGGAGCCACCACCACCAGGAACCACATGAGTTCTAACAATTTTGTCTTTTGTATTCTATGTTGGTGTCCTAATTTTGTTTTGTTTAATTCCAGACTACGACATGAAGTAATTAATAGTTAGTCAATAATCCCATACCTATCCACTGTGTAATCAAATGAACTAATTCTCATTTTGATTATTTGACTCAAAGATGAGTTGTTATTCAGTCATGGGGGTATGATGAATCACGGTTTGCCAAGCCCCGATATCGGATACTCGATATTGGATACGTGATATCACATCCTAGATAATGATCTTGAATACACAATATCGTGATTCCTATGTTGGCCTATAAATATAACACTAAAGCACATAGGAAAGGAGTCAGTTGATAAGTCTTTAGGGTAGAGTCTTTTTATCAGTTTTCAGTTCCTTCCCAAGTGCATGCCCGTAGTGTGATTTTTGTAATTGTATGGAACATTTGTTCAGGTGTGACGTACTTGGACATGCACACAATCAGCAATAAAGATCGAGATTACTTCATCATTATAGCATTCACTTAGTTTTTAATTGTTTAATTATTATTTATTATTTATTATTTTCTTAGTTAATATTTCCTTATTGTTATTTACTATTCCTATTGTGAATGCAAAATGAGTATGTCTTAATCACGAACATTTAAGTGTAACTACTTGGTAACCCAGTCGCATATCTAGTAGTGCTCAAGTAATATGCGCTTGATAACCCCAAAAGTAGTACACGAGGTCCAAGATGCGTGCGGATGATTAAGGACAAATGCTCATCGCACTTAGACTAGCTTAGACTTTATTTTCCGTTGTCTATTAGTTCACTTAAGTTATTTCTCATTGTCTTTAAGAGTAGCATAGTAATTAGAAATCACATCATACACCTCACTCTAGACTAAACCATATGTGACAAAGCAATTACTAGTCCAGGTGGGAAGATAGCGAACTGCGATCAATGTGTAACTATCTAGGTGCCACAACTAGTTTGTCTACAGAGTTCGACCAGATCATGCGTACACGCTCGTATTCATATGGTTGAGCATAAGGGTACCTTGTCGCTCATCAACTACCCTCATAGCTTTTCTCTACTATGGTTATGATGGAAATTCACCTTGCATAGCAGGTGGTGGCGCTTGTGGTAAAGGATTGGAAGGAGGATTTGATGGGCTAGCTACTAGCAAATGTGCATGAGGACTTTGATCCATCCTTAGAGTAGTAGGTCTATAGTGTTCTAATACTAGTAAGAAGAATAAATTTGAAATGATGTACTTCCTAGAGATATTGGATGTTGAACTCAATATCCTTAAGGATTTGGTTGTCTATATGGATATTTTTGCCTTGGTAGTGGCATTGCTCATGTCTGTGGTTACTACCACCACTACTAATATTACTCTTGTCATTGAGGGTAAGCTCTACTTGGGTAATACATCAGCTAAAAGGGTTGCCTAACATTACCTTCAAGATGGGGTAATCTTGTAGGCATCTACTTTTTGACAAAGCTTGGATTGAGTGCATATACCCCAGATTCTTACAAGTAGGCCATAAAAGGACAACATCCCTTAGGATGTTCATACTGGCACACCTTGCATCCTTCCTCTTCCTCTGAACTAGAGTCAATGCATCCTTCAACGATAGCAACTTTTCCTTTATGCTTATAACTTTCTCATCCATAATCTCTTTTCTTCTTCTTTTCCTTGCCCCTTTGGAGTGCTTGTTCAATCTTTTCTTCCACAATCTTTAGGGCTATGGAAATTTTTCATCCACTAAATCCCATACTTTCTCTACCTTGGCCGCTATATCATTGACTAATTTTTGAATAGGTAGAGTCTTTTTCTAGATAACATCTTCCAAGGTTTCATCCTCACACATTTCTCTTTCCAATTGATGGGTCTTTGTTGTACTCTTTAGCCAATTCCCTCTTTCTTAGCTCACCTTCCTCTTTTGCCACTTGGTCAGTTAGCCTTTGGATATGATGGACAATCATTTCTGATAACCTGCCTTGGGCATAAACCCCAAGAGTCTCTCTGGTTTCGCTCCTCGGCGCATCTACAAAGTGCCGAAGATGTTCCCTTGGTGAAAATTCGTGGCATGGGTAACAGTGCAACAGTGAATAATATCTACCCATTGCTACATCAAGGGTCTCATGAATCCCTTGTTTCCATCCCTGGATTTATTTTCTTAGATTGAACACTCATGAATCAGTTTGGTATTTGTCATTGAAGAGTTCGAGCATGGTACTCCAGCGTTTGATTAATTCAGGTTACAATGACCTATACCAGCTCTTTGCTTCCTTCACAAGCATTCTAGGAAATAGCTTTAATTTTTGCCAATCACTCTCGATGTTTTTGAGGGCACAAGCATCATGGAAAGCTTGAAGGTGATGTTGTGGATCAGCGTTGTAGTCACCTTCAAATTTTGGCATATTGTTCATGTCTAGCCATTTGATTCGACTATCTCTCATGTTCCTAGTTGGTATGTGGATAGCTTCCTGGATGTTTATCATGCTTTGGGTTGCCATAAGAGGTTCATCATCGTGGTCAAGTTTGTAAGCTATGTTGCAGTGGTTACCCCTTCTATGCTCATACCTTTTTTAATGCTCTCTTCTATCCCTTCATCTCCTTCATTCATATTCTTCATCTTCTGCATCAAAATGTCTCGAATATCGGTCATGATGGTCATGAGTCCTCCTTTCTTCCCTATCATAGTTTTGGTAATTGTGTCATCTTCTATCAAAGTCCTTCAACGATCGTGATGAGGCAAATGAGGTGGCAAGAGAATGATGTTGGCTTGCTCTCCCTTCATGACTGTTATATGCTTCTTTGTAGGATTTGGCAAGAATCCTTAGCCTTGAGTCCCACTTATACCTTGAGTCAGTAGCCTCCTTCTTAGGTGTCTTTGCTAAAGTGGAATGAAGTTGGGCTTTGATAGGTTCCTCAAGTCTAATGATAGGTGTTTTTGAAGGCTCTTCATGGTTCTAGTGGAGTTGCTCTAAAATGAATGCATCATCATCAAGTTCTTCCAAGACAATAGAGGTGTTGGCCTACTTTCCTTTGCTTTGTGCATGTTTGATCGCCATGGTAGAATCTCTCTTCAATTGCTCCTTTGTGAATTCATAAGGTCTTGTTATGTGCTGAGTCACATGATACCTTTCCTAGATTTGATCCAATTGCATTCCCCTTAAAGTAGTTTGATGCATGTTCTAGAGGCAGGACTATGTTGCCTTGCATGTCCCTCCACCTCATTTGATTGTCCTGATAGAAGATGAAAGTGAAGTTTGGATGGTAAGGATCAATGTGAGCATAAGAAATTCTTGTTTGCATTAGCACCACCACACCCCCACACGCAGCCCACCCCACCCCACCCCCGATTCTTCTTCATCAATGATTTTGTTATTGCTTCTTCTGATCTCTTTTGTAGATGATGGTTGATCTTTGTTTGAAGCCATATTATAGTTTTTAGACGTTATGTTTTAGGTGTGCTTTTCTTATCGATGTAAGGTTTGACTTTATGCTTCACATACAACAAACTTTAAGAAATCAATTACTAAACATACATTGACTTGTCCCTGGCAACGACGCCAATGATGAACAATGGAGTAATCCAACATCCAACCATATGAGATACGAGTGTTCATGTGCAGCCTGGTCGAATTCCGTGGATAAGGCAAAGTAATTATGCTAGTAATTGGTTTAAGTTCACAATCGTTGTCTTTCCACGTGAGCTAGTAAAATTGATGCATATGGTTTAACTCACAATGTCTAAGTACATTCCACTCAAATAAATACTCTGTTCAATCACTTAACATCACACTGTAAGCATACACTGCTAAGTGATAAGTGCTAAAATCAAGAAAACAAAATGACAGAATTTCGTTAAGGTTAGAATAAAACTACTCTTAGACCACGCGCCTAAGTGTCGTATTTATAGGCTTGCACATATCTGCGATATCGAGTATCCAACATCACAACTTGTGCCCCAATATTGACAATCTGATATCGCGGCTTCAATATCATATGCCCAATATTGTAGCCTTGCAAAAATTTGATTTGTCAACTAAGTAGCACTAAGTTAAAAACTTCTATACAAATAAGCTAAGGAGAAACAAACATAGGAATTGACACATGGCTAAGGACCTTTCAGCATGCGAAATTTACACCCAACAATCTAGACAATCTAGACACTAATCATAAATAAAGAATTGTAGTCACGAGTAATCTGTGAATTTACCACAAATCAATGCATTTTTTGGCATTTTTTCAAAGAAAAAAAGAGTAAAAGTTAAAACTCCTATTGAAAAATGAACAAAATTTTATTAGCTTATCTATTATACCGAAGTGCAAGTGCGTATCATATGCTGCTAGTACTTAATATAAATATCCTATTATGTTGTGTTGGTTTGATGTATATTTGCTAATTCTTAAAAATGAAACTATAAATTATAGTCAAAATAAGAAAACAAGCTCACTTATTCTATTTTTCATGGTTTAGATTGTGTTTACAAATGCCCTTTGGAATTTCAAATTTTTAGGAACTATATGTTCAAGATTGAGAATTTTTAATATTTTAATATTTTAGCCATATATAAGCCAATTTCGTACAATCTTGGAAAACACATAAAACGTAAGTCACAAAGTGAGAGGTCACTTTCGAATGTTATTCATATATTCTAGGCAATGAACATCCATCATGCGTAACCGAGGATGATACGTAAGAGCATGTTCTTGCAAAGCCCACTGTGCAGAATATCTATGGCTAATATTTTCACCTCTATGAATAGAGGTATACTACCATCAACAAAGGTTAACCAGTTTAAAAAAAACTTAGAGGAGAATATTTAAAATCGCTTTCTCATAATTTACTTATAATTATTTGCAAGGTAAAACTTGAAATTACTTGTCACATAATAAAAAGACTTAAAAGGGTAAAATTCTCGGTTTGAAAAAGGCGAAAGTTTAAATGGCACTTGCCAGGAATAAATTGCCCACCAGGTGGCAGTGCCCCTTAAATTCACACAGACGGTCTTAACTGATTCTCGAGCTTCGCATGAGCCTTAGCTATTCTGCTGCCAATTGTCAAAATATGTCACGGATAATTATGCAGATTGTGCCAGCTCGTCTGTTGGTGCGTGCCTTAATGTCACCTTTCGAAATCCCACGTGCAAGCGTTATTTACCCGCTGTACAGAGTTTTAAAAATTTTGAAATGGCTTAATTGTCACAGAAGGCTTTTTTAATGCTCAAATCACATGAGATAGAAGAGATTATTTTACCCAAATGATACAGCTATTTGCATCTGCTTGGCTAGTCAGACGACAAGTTAATAGTTTGACCACGAACATTGGTATGCACATGAGTTTGTGCATATACTGTATTTTAAACTTCCATAGGTTGCCATCTATAATTTGTCAAATTCAAAAGGTAACGCATAAATTATACGTTTTTTAACGCCCATGCAACAAAACCATACACGTTGCAGAAAACTTAAGCTAGTGCTTTCAATGGATGCAAGTGACTCCCTTTTAGTTCATCCCATTTTGTTTAGCGTAACATCACCAACCTCAATCGGGCAATGTTTAACTGGAACTTAATTCTCTCTGTTCCCAATCTCAATATATCGTTTTGAACAAGGTTTCTTGCGGGATAAAAAGCGGCATGACTTTCGGACAACGGAGAAAATGACTTCTTTGTATACCATTAAGTGGGTTTCCAGACATTAAACAAAAACATTAACTTGGCAACAATGAAAGCTATAATCAAACGTCGCATGCTAGAACGTGGGCAGATGGCGAGCAGGGAAGCAAAAAGACGACGCAGACGCAGGAGGGACGTCAGAAACCTGAAACGACCACAAGAAACACAGGGCCAAGTCTCCATAACTGCAAACGACAAAATCACGCAACCAGAGGAGGCTGCTGGGGCTGCTGGCTTGCGATCACGGGCTCGGCATCGCCAACAGCGGCGACGGTGGGCGGCGGCGGGAACGGAAACAGGCGCCGGAAATTGTCCATGTGCGGGGGCTGCAGCATCACGGTGGCGTTAAACCCACCGGCCTTGGGGTCCTTGGGCGGCAGCAGGAACATGAGATCCATGCCGTGCAGAATCACGGGCGCCAAGTGCAACGGCAGCCCCCAGGGGTACGACCCGGCGGCGAGCTCCAGCCGCATCCACGTGACCACCGAAAAACTATTCACCAGGCACGGCACGCCGCGGTGGAGCTCCAGCCAATCGATGGCCGACCGCACATACCCATCGTCCAGTCGCTTAAGCCCCTGCTGCACGCGCTCGACCAGAACCGAGAGCTCCGCCTCCCGGAGCTCCGCGACGGTGGCGCGGGCGTACCCGGGGATGACGGCGTTCCCGGCGTACTCGCGCGGCAACGGCGGCGTCACGCGGCGGCGGATATCCACCGGGAAAAGCACCGTCGTGACGGCGTCGTCGGGCAGGCCCATGGACAGAAACCGCGTGCGCCACAGGTGCGCCGTGGCGGCCTCGAAGCTCGTGACCCTGGCCAGCCGCCCGCCGGCCGCGGCCGCCGCCTTCAGCGCCTCCAGCATCGGCGCCGGCATCGGAAACATCCGCAGCGGCGCCGGCGAGGCCGGAACGGCGGCGGCGACGACGCGGCCGCCGGCGGCGCCGAAGGCGGTGGAGTCGGAGGCGAGCGGCGCACGATCCGGGAGCTTCATGAACTCGAGGTGCTGGTGCTCCACCTGCGGCGGACTGCGTGGAGCGAGGAGCGTGCGGTCCGTGAACGGCGTCACGGGCACGGGCTGCCCGCGGGTGATGGCCGCCAGGTTCACCGTGAAATCGTGGGACCCCACGCCGTCCAAGATACAGTGGTTCAGAGCCACCCCGACCGCGAAGCTCTCGCAGCTGAAGCGCGTCACCTGCACATTCGCTGCATCCCTTAATACAGAGGCGCTTGGCCGTAAACCAGAGATCCGTGAGGGGGGAAGAACGTAAGGACTTGACCTGAAGCGTGAAGAGGGGACCGTCGTGGCCCGCGGATAAGCCGAGGCGATGAACGAGGGTGAGCTGACGGAAGGCCGGGTTGGGCACGGTGATGTCGCCGAGGTCGGCGAGCGCGAGCGGCGAATGAGCCCAGGCGAGGAGAACGCCCTGTCCGGCGCAGTCGATCTCGAGGCGGCCACTGTTGCCGCTGGCGCGGAGGCGGCCCGCAATGAAATCGTAGTGAAGGAGGAGCTGCTGCATGGTGGCGGTGTAGCCGGCCTGGATTTCAGCGAAGGCCATGGCGCAGGGGCCAAAGAAGGTGATGGTGGCCGCCGGCGCCAGCAGCATTTGGTCCATGTTGCTCAGGAACTGCACGCGCCGCGGGCGCTCCTCGGCCGGGCTGACGATGAAGGGCTCGCCTTCCATGTGCACCTGCAGGTCGTCCCGCATCGTCGTCGCTTCCGCCATTGCCGTCGCCTTGCTGCTGCTGGTATTGCTGCGTCTGGATATTATTGGCTCGTCGGCTGTGTGAAGAGGCAGCGGGCCTGTGATTTTATTGAGGGCCGTGAGAGCATTCATGGAACAGCAGTGGGGGTTTGGTGGTGGCCATGTGCCTCCGCTGTGATGCAGATGTTGATCGTACTCCAACTGACCAACCCACGGCGCCGTTGCAGCTTCTCTTAAATGTTGCTGAGTTTGTTGGCGGTTCTGCGTTGCGCTTCGCGGGTTCCACACCAGACTTGCCCTTGGGCAGTGGGCAGTGGGCAGTGGCTCTAATGAGTACACAAACAAAATATGGATGTCGACGTCTTTCTTCCCACTTCTTACTGCCCACCCCTCACGACGGTGACCTGCGTGGCTGCGTCGTCCGCGACGTTTTGTTGTTCAGGGATTGATGCATTCTCCTGAACCGGCAAAATTATGGTCGCTTATACCTTCGCAACGGAATGCGTTACGATTCCATATTTAAGGCCCTGGATCAGTACATAGTACAGTTCCAGAGGCCCACATTTCAAAACTTCTAAAATCACGAACTATTGTGGTAACTCAGTTTTCACCGTTATTAAATAATTTCAGCATCCGGCACTGTTCACTCGGGAATCGAACAATTGCGAATGGAGACAAGGGCACAACTGCTATCCTCCAGTGCTTCCCAATATCAAATTACAATGGTACTTTTTACGAACCATGTTAAAAAAAACTGATGACATTACAATTATTTTCTGCAGCCTCATATGGATCGTGACAAAACAATGTTACCCGGAAGGTGACTTTGACATAAAACAATTGTTATAACCACTGGTGATATTGTAAACAAGGTTAAACCATGCAGTAATATGCAAGTTATAACTTCAATGTGAAAAGGGGTATGTTAATGGAACATTACTATTTTATGGACTGAATTTTAGGTAAGAGGCTAATTCCTATTCATAATCCTTTAATGTTAGAGGTTCAATCATGGAAACCTTCCCAAATTGTTTTTTTGTCTATAACTTTTTAGGGGTCCAATCATCTAATGCTCCATAGCCCTTTACAAGCCAATCATGTAATGATCAATTATATTTCGTCCATAACCCTCCATGTAACCAATAATGTGATACTAAATAATGTTTATCATATATTATCACAAATGTTTTAGATTTTATGCTATGATTTGATTTTTAAAAGGCAAAAAATTCTCTTGGCCAAATTATAGATATATATGAAACTAAAACTAAAACTTTATTACATTTAAGGACCCATAAGATCTATTGGACATATATTAAATTTTCATGAAAAATAAAGACAAACTCTATAAATTTGACCAAGCACCAATGGGGGAAACAAAAACAAATCATATAAGTTTTTTGTTACAATATAATAACATTGTCTCAATATTATAAATACATATTTAAAGCAGTATCCTATGATACTTTTAATCTATCATGCTACCTATGGTAGTGATGGACATATTCAGTGCTAGAAGGACAAAAGTCTCCATGTGAAATAGTTTAGCTTGTAGCTTTGTGGGCCTCAAAAAAGATCTGCAAGCACATTGAATGGTTTGTCAATCACTCAAGGACTTAGAAATCTATTACCAATTAATGTAAAAACGAGGAAAAATTGTAATGAAATAAGCAAAACATTCAAGAACAAATAAAATAAGATAATAATATTGCTAAAAGAAAATGATTGTAACTCTTACATTAAATGTAATAATGCAAAAGTGAGTTTAAAGAGTATAGATCAAGGTCTTTAAAAGCTTAAGAAATAAGTGTGCTTGATGGATTTGGTGCAAATTTGTAGGGTGTTAATGAGCAGCTAGGTACCCCTACGCCCAACCATACGAATCACGAGCATTCACGCGCGACTCAGTCGAAATCCGCAGACTGTAAGCACTTAACATACACCAGACTTCTAACGAGTGAAACCTTGGGTTAGAATAGTCGTTGTCATCCTAATCTCACTTGTGAGGTTCTATTTACGATGGTTAGGTGAGACTAAGGCTAATGATTTTTATATCTTTTTAATTATCTTTTCGGTAGCTAATTGAGGTATGGAAAGTAAGAAATAAGCTATTATCTAATCTCTAATTATCCTAGTTTGTATTCTAACTATTCCTAGCATAAGTATCCGGTCCCATCTTCCGAGCACGTTCTGAGCATCCCCCCTAACATTACTAGGTTACTAGACGTTAAGCGTCACTGGGCTTACCAAGTGTTTGGATTACGTTCGAGATGGTTGTACNGGAACAAACTGCAATAGCTTTGCTACAACTACTCAAAAAGATGCCTAAATGAGGCGGAAGGCCCTCTTATTTATAGGCCAAGAAAGGTGGCTGCATAAACGGGGCCACGTTGACATAGGGAGGCTACGTCGATGGGCCCGCGTTGACGTGGCCGCGTATATGCAGACCAGTCGATGCATTGACTTAATGACACTTCATCATACCCCCATGACTGAGCAAAAACTTGTCCTTGAGTTACTTTACAATTTGGAAGGTATGGATTCTTATTTACAACACACATAACTTAAACACATACATGACACACACATGACACAACATGAATTTACCAAGTGCCTGAGTTACAGAGGAGGAAAAATTATAAAAATGGTTGTGTTCAGAGACAAAATTGACCTCGCTGGTCCTGGAGCCTCTGCTGTGTAGGATGATGCACAAAATTGTTAGAGAAGATCACACCGTCCCTGGGGGTAATGGTTCTGACAAACCCTCTCTAGCCTCTGGCCCATGCGTTGGTGGCGACATGGATGTTAGTAACCCTGCGGTAGCTACAACTTCTGGAGGCAACCAGAAAGCCTCCAAGAGAGCCCTCATATTTTCTACTTTACTTCTGGGGTCATTCATGGTCCAGGAAACTTCCCCAATGTGTGCTGGAACTAGAACTTCCAAAGGGCAAGGCAGCGCCGGAATGAGTTCTTTTAAGTTGACAAACTAGGCTGCGAACTGCTTGCGTTCGATATCGAACGCTCGAATTGATGCCTGTAGTTGCTCGTAGTCATTCATTCTTTGGGCCAAGTCCTTTGCGACGGTATGTTGGCCTTCAAAGCTTGTGCGGAGAACCTCGAGTTCCGTGTTTGTTGTTGCCAGCTTTTATTTTGTTGCCTTGTGTGCCTGGAACTCACCCTCATATAGGGAATATGAGGCGGCCACTTGTTTTTCTAACTCTAACCGTGGTCTTTCGACTATGAGCATAGCCAAGTTTGCATACCGAAGGTTGGCCAACTCCATGTATTCTGTCATTTCTTCAATCTGCAGCTCCTTTAGGCGAATTTTTGCTTTATTGTAGGCATTCAACCCATCAAAGATAGATGGCCATACATCGCCTATCTCTCGGAGCTACTGGAGCGCTTGGTTCATCTTGGCTTTAGCGACTTGAATGTGCTTCTCATTTACCTCCTTTTGCAATCCCACTTGGTCCCTGTAATGATTTTTGACTTTTTCAAATTTTACGGCCTCATTCTTCCAAGCGGTAATTTCGATTGCAAACTTTTGTCGTAATGCCCAAACCTCCTCCATTGACAGATTTCGATTTTTAGCAGCCCAACCTCCTTATGTCAGTGTTCACCCTGGCTAGCTCCTCCTACTATTGGTGGATGAAATCTTTCATGTGTTCGTTCTTTGCACCAACATTGCGCAAGCGATGAACTTCTGCAGTTAGCTACATGTTCTCTTGGCGAACCTCTGCCAAGTCCTTCTCTAAGTGATACGCTCGGGTGTCTGCTATGGACTTGTCAAGGATCGCCATCTCCCTTATATCCTCAGCAACCTAAAGTTTAAGCTGAAGTTGTTGAAAAGCTTCATCTTTGGTGATTTCGTAATTCAGGATGACTGGATCGGCAAGCTGGGCTCTTAATTGGGCTACCTCCATTGCCAAGTGCTGACAAGCAGTTTGAGCAGCTTCTAGTTGCCCTTCCAAAATGAGGCTCTTGCCCCTTGCCGAGAGAATCTTCGACTGGGTCGCAGTCATGTTGTTCGGAAGGTCAAAGACATCTGGAAGCGGTTGCCTGGTTCTCACCAATCGGTCCAACAATTCTTCATGTTTGGCTGCATCAATCTTGCTATGCGAAGTTCTAGCAAACACCTCTACATCTTGCAATCCATGAATGTTTGGTACAGGTGCTACCGGTGCATTAAGAACCATAGCAATTGTATTAGCAACCACTTCGGTCGTAACTTCCTGTCCCTAGTGCTGCATCACTAGGACCTTCGCCTCCTCACCATCTTCCAAGCGTACCGAGAAGGTAGTAGCATTCCCTGAGATTTTAGGGAATAACTATTGGGTTGTAGTTGATACATCTCGGATGCTTGGATCTGTTCTAGTTGGAATTGGTGCTCGAGCAGTGGAAAATATCGGCCCTACCCTTTCAAGCAAGCTAACTGATTAAGCCACTTGCTCCAGGTGGCTCATGGCAGGGCAATAGACCGAAGGGTCTTCTCCTCCACTAGTCCTACTGGATTGCTCTTGCTGGCTCAAGAGCATTTCTCGGATCTTGCATATGTATTCTCCCATCTTTTGCGAGCCCGGCTATGTTGTTTGTGAAGGTGGTGGAGGTGGTTGCTGTTCTTCCTCTATTTTTGTGGCGGCAGGAGTTTTGTCTTTCATCATCTCTTACCACGAGGCAATTGGGGCACGTCGGATTATGTCATTAGAATATCGTGCTATCCCTGCCCGTTTGCACAACTTTCGGATTAGGCAGGGAAAGGGAAGAGCTCATCTTCCACGTTCATTCTCAACAAACCTCTCTTCAATCTCTAAAAACAATAAATGTGGAAGACTCATGGGAAATTTCCCACTCAAGGTGACACACGCATAAGTGGAGAAGGCAGTGATTTTGCTGGGTCTTACTGTTGGATTCAAATGGTAAGACGCGATCTTTGAGTATACTCTCTTCACCGTGGTCAAGGAGCTAAATTTCTTGCGCTCTACCCCGTAGCACTGTCTGATCCATTGCACCTTTACCTCTGGATCATCCTGTTTCAGAATTTCTACCAAATCTGCCCCAGTTTTAGGTAACCCCAGAGCTTGCGTTATTGCTTCCGAAGAGTAAGAGACATAAATGTCTTTGATTCTTACTCTAGACCCTGGTTGCCAATTCATCCAGAAGAGATAAGTTTCTCCTAAGTACCATTCACCACTGGTTGTGATGATTGGCCACATCAAAGACTTCTGCAATTGGAGCCTCACGTCTTCTGGCGCATTCTCGAGGAATGGTCCAAAATTTAGCTCTTGGAGGACTGTCTGTTACACCTCGCGTGGCATCATAGAATCAAGGTAGGCTTGGGTCAGGGTGACCTCAAGCCGTGTTGCTATCCCAGGAGGCTCATCCCCTAGCAATTGCTCATCGGGAATCTCCTCTTTGGGAATCTGGTGAACAGATTCCACGTCAGGTCTTTCACGAAAGGGCCTAGTTGCATGAGAGCCCTCCGCATGCTCTGGCAGTTGCACACCTCGTCCCCTTCCCATGCGTGGGTGCTTGTCCCTTGGTTGAGATGGTCCTTCACCCCTTGGGTGTCTAGGTTTGGGTGCCATCTGCAATCAAACATAACCACCCATTAGACCATTCATAAGTAGCTTAAGATGGTCTGTATATACTTTCTCAATTTGACCAAGTTATGTTAATGGCATAGGCACACTGTTAAGTCTCCCGGAGTGTTAATTTAGGGGTTAGGGCCAAAGTTTTCGTAATTAACAACTAATTAATTAATTAATTAATTACACAAAGGCACCACCCCCCCACGACTAAGAGCATACCTCCAGTTGTATAAAAAGGGCAAGGATAGGTGGATGCAGATGCACGATGGAATGTAGGTGCATTGGGAAGGGTTAGGCAAAAAAAATGGCAAAAACTCCCCTCAATTTGAACTCCAAATGATGAAAAATGACAAAGTGCAGTGGGGTATATATAGGGATTAGGTGCTACATTGACGGGGCCTCGTATATGCAAGTGCTATGTATACGGGGCCCCGTATACGTAGCACTGTTCATCCATGGACCAGCATTGACCAACCCATAAAACACCTGAAATGATGAATTTGAAAACCCAAATTGAGGAGGTTGAAGCACAGGAAAGGCTTGGTCATGGCTGAGGATAGGAGGAAGGGAATGGAGTGCGAAAAAGAGACAAAATTGGAGAACGGGGGTCAAAAAGAACTCTGCGAGGAAGAAATCGAATGATGGGACACTGAAAACAATCAACTAAGGAATCCAAAGGATGGGAGGCTTAACAGGTGGAACCAGGAATAGGCAGGTGGGTCCTCCCCATAGCAGGTAACATCCTCTATAGCCCCTACATACCCCCAACACCAGGGTCCGTGGGCCTGGGTGCCAATAAGTGGTGTTGACTAGTGAAGACTCCAAACCAAGAGAACCTGCCAAGGCATGAGAGACCAACAGAAAACACGATGAATACACAAAACATAAAAAGGGTAGTGAGGTGAGTACGGAGAGAAGTGGAAATAGAGGGAGAGGAGAGAATAGAAATTCCAAGTGTTGGCCACATGAAACCTCGTGTGTGATCGTGGTTAAGTGACCCGGTAGGACCTTTCATAAGGTCAAACCCAAAACCATCCGTAGTCAGTGACATCGCAGCGATAAACAAAGTCCCGACCATCCCCCAAGGAAGCAAGAATGACCCCATAGAGAATCACCACTCCAGGAAACGTGAGAAGAAGGACGTGAAATGGGACAAAGTTAGAGGGAACCAAGGAAGTCCCATAACTAGTGCTTGTGGCCCATGAGAGGTGGTCTAAGGGGTGTGCTTTGAATTCCCCCGTGTTTGGTTTTTCTTTTCTCTTGTTTGGGGGAACCACACCATGCGAAGACCCATGCATGTGTGCATGCATCCAACCAAGGGATGTGCTTTGAATCCTTAGTTTATTTATTTATTTTATTTTTTTGTTATTTTTTTTTGTTTTTTGAATTTTTTAGTGAGGACCACACCATGCGAGGTCGAATTTCCCAGAAGCTTCCATGGAGAGAGACTTGGAGTGGTAGGAAATCCGTAAGGACACACTAGCAACCCAAAGAACAGAATAGAACAATGAATAAAGCATTCCCCTTGAAGTCACACCTGAGTCAAATCATTGGGTCATCCCACAACTGGGGAACTACACAAGTCACACATTGATTAAAAGGTTTTTAAGTGAAAGGGTTGCATGTTCGCGACAAAAGGAAAACCATGGAATGGAGAATGGGTGGATGATGTGGACTCACTGCTGAGTTTATGAAGTGAAAATAAATGTAAAATCCAAGGACAACCATGCAATGGCAGGAGCCAGATAACAAGGAAGACTATTACAGTACCCATCGTAACGAAAACCAACCGCTTAACAAGACGACGACAAAGTGTAAACAACAAAAACAAAAGTGGAAAAACAAAAAGTGTAAAACAAAAAGTGACAAAATTTTGAGGGGTGTAGGGAAATGGGTCAGCAAGGATGATGGTATCCCCCATGACTGGGTGGAAAGGAGGAGACACAAAAAATGAAGCGTGGGCAATTGGTTGATAACGAGGCGGTGGCACTGGCTGTGTGGAGCTCACAGAAAGGTTTGAGTTGTTGGTGGTTGACTAATTGTGCTCTGGTGGGATCCCCAGGTTTGTGGATGAGTAAGGCCCTGGATGGAAAGGTTTCAAAGACAATATAAGATCCTTCCCATAGTGTCTGAAACTTTGTCGGTTGGGATACATGTGAGGGGTTCCAATACGATACCTTGTCTCCACATCAAAATGTGACCTTCCGAATCCTAAGATCATGTTGTTTCTTGTTATAGGCCTTGTGGGTTTTGTTGGAAAATAGGGCTACTAATCAATTCTCATCTAGCACACTTAAATTAATTAATCATTCACATTGTGCTAACGGTAGATCAAGGCCGAGGTCACTGGTTTTGGATAGTGTCTGGAGTTCTGCTTGGATTGGAACTGTTGGCAACTTTCCGTACACTAAATCATAGGGAGAGTACCCTACAGGAAGTTTCCAAGTGGAGTGATAGGCTTATAGGGCATCATTGATCTTGGTACTCCAATCCCTCCTATATTTGCTAATGGTTCGGGTACGGATCTTAATGATCTCCCTATTGGTGACTTCGGCCTGCTCATTGGCTTGGGGGTGATAGGGTGTTGTGAATTTATGTGTTATCCCTAAGCGTTGCATGAGTTTTCGAAATGTGACACCCGTGAAGTGAGTCCCATTATCAAAAATGAGTGCATGTGGCACTCCAAACCTGGTAATGATTTGTTGTTGGACAAATCGTGCGGTGGTGTTGGAAGAACAGTCGATGACGGCTGCCGCTTCTGCCCACTTTGTAGAGTAGTCCACAACCATGATGATGTATGCCTTTCTATTTGACAAGGGGGTGATAGGTCCCATGAAGTCGATACCCCAGATGTTGAAGGGCTCTAGTGGCTGGATCCATTATTGAGGTCCCTCCAACCGTGTCGCCATCCCACCATCTCTTTGGCATCGTTCGCAGGGGCGGGTGAACCATTGTGCGTCCCTAAAAATTGTAGGCCAATAATACCCTGCAAGCAAGATTTTAATGGCCTTTTGGCATTTAGCATAGTGGCCCCCACAAGGGCCCTCATGAGCATCTTGGAGGACGTGTAGTGTATCATCATCAGGGACACACCATCAAACCAAGTCGTATGCGCACACCTTGTAGAGGTGGTTGTTGATTTCCATGAAACACTTGGTCTTATGGAGAAATTGCTATTTCTGTTTTTGATTCCACTCCTTTGGTAGCTCCTAGGTTGTAAGGTAGGTGAGGATGCGGTTGAACCAAGGGAATTCCTTGGGTGCGTGAGGATCAACGATGCCTGTGAAGAGGAGTTCATGTGGAAATTGGTCAGATAAGGGCTCCTTCTCTTCTGTGTCATCCCATCATAATCGCGAAAAGTGGTCAGCGACCACATTCTCAGTCTCCTTTCTATCTACCATGGTAAGATCAAACTCTTGAAGAATCACCAGTCACTGGATTATGCAGGGGCTCACCATTGGTTTGTTCATCAGGAACCAGATAGCACTATGTTTTGTGTGCACAAACACCTTGTATCCGAGCACATAGTGCCGGAATTTGTCCAAGGCGAACCCCACCGCCATCAATTCCTTCTCGGTGGTGGTATAGTTCAGCTGAGCACCCACAATGTTACGGCTTGCACAGTGGATATAATACAGACGTTTCTAATCATCACACTGTGTAAGCACGGCTCCCAAGGTGTAGTTGGAGGCATCCGTCATAATGTGAAAGGGTCTGGACCAATTAGGTGCTCGTAGAATCGAAGCTTATATGAGTTCTATTTCAGCTCTTGGAATGCAAACTCGCATTCCTTGGTCCAGATGAACGAAGCATCCTTTTTTGTAAGTTCTACCAATGGCCAGGCAATCTTCAATAAGTGCTCAATGAAACGACGGTAGTAACCAGTGTGTCCAAGAAATGACTGCACATCTTTGATGGTACTTGGTTGGCGGGTGATTCCTTGGATGACCCTAATCTTTTTAGTGTCTACATTGATCCCTGTTGATGAGATGCGATGCCCCAGCACAATGCCCTCTTGGACCATCAAATGGCTCTTTTTCCAATTGAGCTATAGATGGGTGTCTACACACCTCTTTAGAACTTGCTCTAGACGGTCCAAGGCTTGCTCAAATGTGGCCCCATAGGTGGAGAAGTCATCCATGAAGACTTCTACACCATTGCCGATTTGTTGCTGGAAGATGCTTAGGACAAGGCATTGGAACGTCGTAGGTGCATTGCACAGGCCAAAGGGCATCTTCTTATATGGAAAAGTCCCCCATGGACTTGTGAAAGTAGTTTTGGCCTGGTCCTCTGGTGCTATTTGGATTTGGTTATAACCATTATAACCATCCAAAAAACTGTAGTATCGGTGTCCTGCGATTGTGTCCAACACCTGGTCCACAAATGGGAGCAGGAAGTGGTCCTTGAAGGTCGCCATGTTGAGCAATTGGAAATCAATACAGATCCTCCACTTGCCACCTTTCTTGGGTATGATAACGAGTGGGCTAACCCATTCTCTATTGGCGACAGAATAGATGAATCCCACCTTAAGCAATTGTTCAATTTCATCTTTTACGATCTACTTCAATTTAGGATTCAACCATCTTTGTGGCTATCATTGTGGCTTCATGGAAGGGTCAAAGTAGATCTGATGCTAGCAGACCCTGGGATCAACTCCAGTCAACTTAGGATATGACCATGCAAATGCAGCAACCCATTTGTTTACCATCTCCAGCAATTTATTTTTCTGTTCAGGAGCAAGGGTGACATTGATAATTACCAACTTGCCATTTTGCAAGAATGCATATTCCAAGTGAGCTGGTAAAGACTTTAACTCCAGGGGCTCTTATTTGAAGCTCTTAGGGATTTGTAGCGTTCCCCAATCATCTTGGTCATCAACAGTGGAGATCTATTGATGAATCTCTTCCATCTCATCCGTGCTTTCAACATAGGCTTGCACTAGCTCCTTAAATGGTTCCATGCACAATGTGCTACTAGTAGGATCAATTGTCATCCACTAGGTGCCCTCTTGGTTAGTGGCTATTGCGTACAGGCACTGTTGAATAGGTGATTCCTCGGTACACCGACTACATGCTTAAATGGATATCTGCTTAGTGGACCATAACTACTGCACGAGTTGCACCCTGAGTCACTGTACGCGATGCATGGAACTCTTTTCTTCTCGATCTTCCTGAAAGGATTTTCCTTTGAAATTGCTAGGGACAGATCTCGGAGTCCTAGCCGTGTGTCCACTGTGCTTAGCTAGGCTCCTCCCATGATGATTGGGAAGTTCTCCTTACAGTTCTCTACACAGATGACCAGGAAATTAGCAGGATAGGACCACCCACAAACAGTGGTCATAATGTCCTCCACCAAACCCAAGGAAACAGTGATGGACTAGTCTACTAACTCAAGCTATATGTTGCTCTTCTTTAGCAGGGGCAAGTTCCAATTCTTGTACATGTCATGAGATATCAAATTGACCCCTGAGCCTGAGTCCAGAAGAGCTTTGCACGGCTTGTTCCTTACCACCTGAAGATATATGAGGGGGCTTCTTGGATCTGTTAATTTCTGAGGAAGAGAACCTGCTTTGATCCAGTTGGTCATGGCATGTGTGAGCATGACCATCTGGACATTGGAGTGCAGTGAAGCGGAGGACTGCTAGAGCGGTATGATGGTAGAGGCATTAGTAGGTTTGGAGGCACTGGCCACAAGCATAGGTGAGGGTGTGTTCAAATTATTGGGATGGAAAAAAGGATGTTTGCGTGGCTTGGGTTCCAGTCCACTCGGCCGAGGTGCCAGTTGTAAGTTAACAACCTTCGTAGCGTTTCGTTGTTGTGGCTATGGCGGTATTTCTCCCTGCATTGATGGAGCAGGTGGCAACTGAGTGGGATGGTATGGAGGAGTGGCAGAAGAAGGTGATGGAGGGTAGAAAAGATGTGGGTTTGTCCCTCTGGGTGATAGAGATGGATGTCAAAAATATTCAGGGGGTGGTAGTAACTAGGAAAGGCCGCATGACTGGAAGAGTCTCTTGGAGAGATCGGTTGCTAAACATAGAACCCACAAGGATCTGACTACTTGTAAGGGTACTGCTATCTTGGAGGTGGCATCCCCCATGCTTGTGGTTGCTACCACTGTTGGAAGTATTCATACGGTTGTGGGGGCATTCCACTTGGATAATATTTTTGCTACTGTTAGTGGAATTGCTTAGAATTGCCTTGTGGATAAGGCAACCTTCGGGGTGTCTGTCGTTGTGCCAAACGAGGGTTCAAGGCATGCACCCCAGACTCTTGAAGGTGTGACACCATAGGACAACATCCCTTAGGATGTTCATATTGGCATATGTCACATTCATAGTCCTCATCGGTGTTAGAGTCTACAACCTATTCTGCTACAGCAACTTTCCCCTTACCCTTATGTTGGGCACGTTCAGCTCCCTTCTTCCTGCGCCGATCACGGTCACTACCTTGTTCTTTGGACTCTTCTGCAGTTTTTAATACACTTTGGAATTTCTCGTCCAAAGAGTCCCACATTTTATCCACCTTTGTCGATATTTCAGATGCAAAATTTTGTAACGGCAAAGTCTTCCGATTCCCTGCTTCTTCCAGTGGTGACTTATCCTCCTCATCACAAAATCGGACCTCCCTTTTTCTAAGGGAAGGGTCCCGGTTGAATTCTTCTACACTCTCCTTTTTCCTAAGTTCTCCTTCTTCCCTGGCCACCTAATCAATGAGGTGTTGCAACTGATGGGTCCTTAGCTCTGACAATCGTCCCTTGGCATACATGCCAAGGGTCTTTCGCATTTCAAAACGGAGCCCATCAATGATGTGGCAAAGCTGTGCCCACTGAGAGTAACCATGACCAGGGCACTGATGCAATAGTGAGTAATACCTACTCATGGCAGCATCCAAGGGTTCATGATTCCCTTATTTCTAACCTTGGATCTACCGTCTCAGATTCGCCACTCTAGAGTATGTTTGATATTTGTCATTAAAAATTTCAAGCATCATACTCCATCTTTTGATTGATTCCAGCTCCAAGGACCGGTACCAACTTTTAGCTTCTTTGATGAGTGTACGAGGGAATAGCATCAATCGTTACCAGTCATTATCAATGTTTTGCAAGGTGCAAGCATCATGGAATGCCTGCAGGTGGGTCTGTGAATCACAGTTGTATCCCCCTTGAAATCTGGGGATGTTGTTCATATCAACATGCTTGATCCAACTATCCTTCATATGCCTACTTGGAATGTGAACTACCTTTGCGATCTAGAGCATGCTCTGAGTAGCTAACAACGGCTCGTCCGAATCATAGTCCTGTTGGGGAACATGACGTCTATGATAATTTTGGCTACCCCTTCTTTCATGTTGGCGAGCATCACATGATTGGTCACGTGCTTCCTTACGTTGCCCCTTTCGAACCTATTTACCACTGTCCTTTCTCTCTAGCCTTCCCGTATTATGCTTAGAGCCTAAGCTGGATGAAGGTGTAGGAGAGGGAGAGGACGGAGAAGAAGGAGAGGCATCACCACTGTTCCAATGTCGATCTCCCCATCTACCCTGATGGCAGCCGCCATACTCTCCCCCAGCTTTGCTACGTGACCCTCCATCCCCTTGAAGATTGTGGTCACTTAGGGGTTTGTTCTAAATGATTGACTGGAGGATCTGTGGCCCTAGGGGAAGTTCGGTTGAATGGGTATCATGAAATACAGGAACCCCATCATCTTGCAGCCCTTGGGAGAATAAGGGGTTACTAAATTATTTCTCCTTCTATTGTTCATATCTCTCAGCCTATTGCTGGTCTCTTGTCTATTGAGCCTTTGTAGGACGATAGTCCCGATAGTCATGGTCCTCCATGACATACTTCACCACCCGGTCCTGGATGCCCAATCTACCCAGATTGTGATATAGCATCGCAGGAGCTACTCGGTCAAGCGGTAGGACGATGCTACCCTCCATGTCCCGCCATCGAAGATGCTCATCCTGATGTAGGATGAATGTGAAATCAGGGACATATTCATTGGGATGTTTGTACACCACCTGACATTCTTGCAGCACCGGTGGTTCAAATACCTCTCTCCTGTGAGAAGACATATTGGATGTTAGATGGTCCATGGAACCGGTGTACCTTACGATTAACTTGAATTTGCCTAGCATGCGAAAATATTTCTATCCTAGGTCCGTTCCAATGACTTAAATGATAATTTCACTAAGGTCAGATGATGCATGTAAGACTAACAATCCCCAGCAACGACACCAATGATGAGCGGCTAGATACTCCTACGTCCAACCATACGAATCACGAGCGTTCACGTGCGACTTGGTCAAAATCCACAGACTGTAAGCACTTAACATACACCAGACTTCTAACCAGTGAAACCTTGGGTTAGAATGATCGTTGTCATCCTAATCTCACTTGTGAGGTTCTGTTTACGATGGTTAAGTGAGACTAAGGCTAATGATTTTTATATCTTTTTAATTATCTTTTCGGTGGCTAATTGAGGTATGGAAAATAAGAAATAAACTATTATCTAATCTCTAATTATCCTAGTTTGTATTCTAACTATTCCTAGCATAAGTATCCAGTCCCATCTTCTGAGCATGTTCTGAGCATCTCCTAACACTATTGGATTACCAGAAGTTAAGCGTCACTGGGCTTACCAAGTGTTTGGATTACGTTCGAGATGGTCGTACTTATGGCTTTAACAAACTACGAATGAACAATAACGATTGAAATTATAATAATGAAAACATAAGTAATCAACAAGTAACTAATAAAGCATAAACATATTAAACTATTAAATGCATGAAATAACTAAGTCCAAATGCTGCAAGAAATGCTTGAATAGTTTGTCTTTATTGCCGTCATGCCAATGGGCTCAAATACATCAACGCTCAAATAAAGAGACGATCACTTTTCTTACACCTGCTGCGGGCACTTGGAAAATATTCTATCTCCTGCGGGAACAAACTGCAATAGCTTTGCTACAACTACTCAAAAAGATGCCTAAATGAGGCGGAAGGCCCTCTTATTTATAGGTTGGGAAAGGTGGCTGCGTAAATGGGGCCACATCGACGTAGGGAGGCTACGTCAATGGGCCCACATCGACACGGCCGCATATATGCAGCCCCGTATACGCAGCCCAGTTGACGCATTAACTTAATGACACTTCATCAGGTGTGTTTTGCATAGTGTTCTACACTAGTTTCCCAATTTGATTTGCAATGAAAAACTCCTTGCTCATAATGCTTTGCAGTGGGAAGAAATAATTATGAACTCTTGTCTACTTGCACTACTCCAAAAGTCTCAAGTTCGATGAGTTGCAAAAATGATCCAACAGTTCTTACAATGAAATAAATTTTGGTTTAAATAAGCTATGGTGGTCTAATTTGTTGCTCGCTAATTTTGCCATGATTGCTGCCAAATTTTTGACAAATTCTACCATGTTCAAAACACTTCTTTATAGCATGTAAGCAATTTTAGCCAATTTCTTGTCCCACATGTTGCACAATGTGTGGGATCGGGATCCCCAACATATGGGATTAAAGTCTAAATCTCACACACTACCTCCATGTGTTGCCTAGCTTGTGGAACTGCAATACTTAGCATGTGAGGTAGATGTATCAAATTTTGTAGCCTATGTAGCATTAATAACCCCCATAAGCTAGAATACATGGAATTTATAGCTTGTGGAGCATTTTTGGCTTCCACAAGTTGGGATATAAGGCATTTATGACTTGTGAAGTAATTTTTAGCCTCCACAAGCTAACATGCATGAGATCTACAATGTGTGTGTCACAAATATCAAATTTTAGATTGAAAACTATCTTAAATTTTATCAATACATGGCCATAATGTAGGATTTTTGGGAAAAACAAGGAAATTGTATTTGCCTTTATATTTTCCACCAAATTACAATAACAATTTCAATCATGGACTTTCACACTACAACATGAATTTTGTTTGAGGTGTTTCATTGGCCCCTCTTTGTTGATGCTTTAAGGATTAACCTAAAAGGCATCAACAAAGAATGCAAAACATTGTGGTAGGTTCATCACTAATGCTTCTTCTCCATGCTTGATTCTGTAGCTATCAAATCATGCCAAGAAGTACTTGCAATTGTGAAATAAGGTCACAACAAGATGTTAAGAGCTTGGGATAATATAATGGTTAGATTGGCTATCAGAAAATAGTCACATGGGTTAATAAAGAATTCCAAATGTCAACATAATGGTCATGGTATGGTGATGACATGCTTGCTAATTGAGGAGGTCTTCATGCTTTGTGCTCAAAGTACTAGTTACTCGATAATGTGTTAGAGGAACTAGGAATCCACTCTTGGACTTTTTTTTCCATTAGGCTCCTCCCTTTTGTTTGTTTGAAGCCATCAATTTGACTTTAGGCTCCATTGGCCTCTTGGCTTTCTTGGCAATTTGCTTCCCCATTTTTTCAAGGGGTGAAACCTTCATTGGGTGTCATTGCCAAGGCCAAATTTTATTTTGTTTTCACATTGAATGAGATGTGTTACATTCAACAAACTTGATAGCAAAGTATGTCAAAGGAGATGTCATGTGATCACAATGCATGAATGTCAAACATAGATCGTTATTGTTATCAGGGTAAGAAAGGTTGTAGCTTGGCTATGAGGATATGGCTCAAGAGGGAAAATGGAAGTGATGTGAGGCAAGCACTCTTGGCACAATGGGACAAACTAACTAAGTCTTGTGCATTGAGGTCATGTGATAACTCACTACTGCAATGAGTTGCACCCATGTGATGACTTGAGGCTTCATCTTGCAAGCACAACTCTAAGATGACAAGAAAAACAAGTCAAAGAATACATGTGGTTGCAAGAGATTGCATAAGGACACATGAGATAATAGGAAAAATACATGCCATCATAGGTTACAATTGGTACAACATGAGAAATTTGAATTTTGTTTCACAGATTTATACAAAGTTTGCAATGAGTTTGTTATGCCAGAAAAGAGAAAGATAGGAGGTCACTCCAACTCACTTGTTGTAGGCTATAAAGATTATCAGTATCAATCATTTGTTCATACCTGCAAACAAAGACTAACAAGGGCTATAGGAAAATAAGTTAGTGTTAGATACAATAAGGTTTGAGATAGGAATGGTTGACTAGGTTGGGTAATTCATTCCCATCTATGTCCACAGATGAGAGGTGAGGTACCCCTATGTCCAACCATATGAATCACAAAGCATTCATGTGCAATCTGGTCGAATTTTGTGGACTTTTTCGTTTCTAGTGCACTAGCCCTTTAGGAAGTGAATCTAGCCTTAAGGTCAATCGTTGTCTTCCCAATTACACTGTGACGTTCATTGGTATGGCTAAGTGTAACTAAGGCATTCAATTTTTATCATTTTTAATGTTTTATAGATCAGTGCTCAAATATGAATAAAATTAATTTGATTAACTAATCTAAATTAACTAATTTACTAGCAACTAATCTTAACATAAGTATCCATTCTCACTTTCCATACATGTCTTGAACCCACATATCCACTACTGGGTGACCAAGCACTACGTTACTCGGCGTACCAAGTAATAATGCTGCTAGGATTACTAAGCAAATATGTGTTACACTCAAAGCAGTCCTACTTATGTATTTAATTTATCTAGCTTAATAACCTCATTAACTCAATTGCTGGAAAATATTTGTAAAATAATTGAGAAAAATTAACAAATAATTGAAAACATTGAATGCATAAATAAAATAGCTAATCTATCCAAAGTGCTGCAAGGTTTAACTGCCACACACATTATTGTGCTCAGGTACAATAATGCTTAAATAAAGATCTGTACACTTAATGATTCCTATTGTGGGCATTTAGGAAAAAAATTCTAACTTTCAAATGGAAAAAATGCAAGAGATTTACTACTACTGAAATCTTGATTACCATAAATGCAACTGGTAGGCGCGTATTTATAGGTGATAGACAGACCCTACGTCCATAGGGCCTCGTCAACATAGGGTAAGATGCATCAATGAGGCCTTATCGACACAGCCAACTAATGATGACTTATCATACCCTCATGACTGAATGAGAACTCATCCTCAAGTTCTTTTACAAAATTGGAAAGGTATGGGATTATTAATTGACTTTTCTTCAACAAAACAACTAACTAACTTTGACAAAAAATGGAGTGCCTAAGTGTATGGATCCATACATTACAAAAATGGTGGTGTTCAAGACATAAAATTGAAAACCATGATACAACTCTTCAAAAATTGGACAACACATTCCTTGATGGTGTGAAGCTTGTTAGAGAAGATCAAATGGTCCTAGGCGGTGGTGGTTCTTGAGGCTCCGAGGGACCCTCACCAGCTTCATGCATTAGTAGTGGTTGAGGCAACTACGGTTGTCTTACTGCTACTGCAACTTCAAATGAGAGGTGAAAAGCATCTAGCAGTGTTTTCATTTTCTCCTCCTTACTCCTAGGATTAAGCACCATCCACACAGCTTTCCCAATGTGGGTTGGAACGAGCACATCCCAAATACATGAGATTGTTGAAAACAACTCCTTAACATTAACGAACTAGGTAGTGAGCTATTTACATTCAATGTCAAATGCTTGCACTATGTTCTTCAGCTCCTAGTAGTCCTTCATCCATCTAGCTAGGTCCATAGTGATGGATCATTGATCTATGAATCACCCTTTGAGGACTTTAAGTTCAACATTAGCAGTCTCAAGCTTTTGCTTGGTGTCCTTATGGTGTTTGAACTCAACTTCGTATAGCAGATACACGTTAGCCACTTGTTTCTCCAATTTTGACTGTGGTGGTCTGATTATCAGCATTGCCAGGTTTGCATAACGAAGATTGGCCAACTCCATATACTCTATCATTTCTTTGATCTACAACTCCTTCAAGCAAATCTCCGCATTGTTGTAGGTGTCAATCCCATCAAGGATGGGCTACCACATCTCTCTTCCTTGATGAAGTTGTTGGAGGGCTTCATTCACTTTTGTCTTTGCCATTTGGATTTATTTTTCATTAATTTCCTTTTGCAAGCCAACCTGGTCCTTGTAGTGATTTTCACTCTCTCAAATTTGAGAGCTTCGTTCTTCCAGGCAAAGATCTCAATGGTAAACTTTTGTCACAAGATGCATACCTCCTCCATTGATAGATTGTGATTCTTTGCAGTCAATTTCCTCAGTTCAGTATTTACCCTGGCAAGCTACTCTTATTGTTGATGAATGAACTTTTGCATGTGATCCTTCTAAGCATCAACATTTCACAGGTGATGATTTTGTGTGGTCATGCTTTATTCTCTTGGTGCATCTGATCTAAGTCCTTTTTTATTGATTGTGTTTTAGCTTCAACCATGAACTATTTGAAGATGGCCATTATTACTTCCTCCTCAACCTTTTGAAATTTTTCTAAAAATTATTTGATAGCTTCATCTCTTGTTATTGCTGGGCTAGCAATTGCTTATTCTGCAAGTCAAGCACGAAGTTTAGCAACCTTTGTGGCCAAGCATTAATTTTTCTCTTAGGCTATTTCTAGTTGCCCCTCCAAAATGATGCATTTACCCCTTGCATTCAGCAACTTCGACTGGGTTGTGGTGATGTTCTCTAGGAGATTAAAGATGTTCGAAGTTGGTTGCCTAGTTCCTACTAGTCATTCCAACAACTATTTGTGTTAGGCTGCATTCAATTTTTTGCTGACCATGCTTGTGGACATCTACACATCTTAGAGTGCAGATACATCTAGTATAGATGTTGTGGGTGCATTCAATGTTTCAACTACATGGTCAGCTACCACTTCTATCGCTATCTCCTACCCTTGGTGCTGCATCACCAAGATACTTGCCTCTTCACCTTCCTCTAACCTCATCAAGAAAGTGGTGGCATTCCTAGAGATTTTTGGGAATAGATGGTGTGTTGCTAGTGACACCATCACCTCTCAAGCATTGGGATCCAACCTCAAAGGTAGCTATGTTCTTTGGGCAGAGAGAATGAGACCACCTCTCTCCATTTGGCTAATTGTTTAGGCCACCTCATTAAGGTGACTTATTGTTGGCTAATACACAAATAGATCTGCCCCACTCATTCTTACTTGTTGCTCTTGTTCACTCAAGAGTTGTTCTCAGATCTATCACAAATGCTCAAGGACTACACATGCCTTTGATGTTGTCTCTTGAGTGGGTGGTGGTGGTGGCAGCTCCTTTTCTTGAGTGGTTGTAGATGTCTTATCCTTCATGATTTCTACCCATGAGGCTAAGGGAGCATGCCTAAGAGTATCATTATAATAGCAAATAATGCCTACCTTTTTGCAAAGTTTTTTGATAAGGCATGGAAAGGGCATGGTCTTCCTTCCATATTCGTTCTCCTTGAAGCACTTTTTAATCTCCAAATAAATCAATTGTGGAAGGTTAACGAGAAATTTCTCGCTTAGAGCAGCGCATGCTCAGGCGGAGAAAGTAGTCACCTTGCTTGGCCTCAATGTTAAATTGAGGTGATAGGTCGTAATCTTGAAATAAATCTACTCCACCAGTGTGAGCGCACCATGCTCCTTACAGTCCACCCCGTAACATCGCTGAGTCAATTTCATTTTTGCCTTAGGATCACCTTTTATTAATATTTTTGTCAACTGTGTTCCACTATTTGGCAACCCTAGTGCCTATGCAATAGCCTTCACCGAGTAGGACATTTGAATGTCCTTGATTTTTACAATGGACTCTAGCCTTCGGCTATTCTAGAAGAGATAGGTCTCTCCCATGTACCATTCCCCATTGGACATGATAATTGGCCACATGGGAGAGGCTTGCAATTGTGTCTTTACATCCTTTAGAGCCTTTTCCAAAAATGGCCCAAAGTTTATCTCTTGAAGAACTGATCTTTGGATTTCTTGAGACTTGATGATGTCTAGGCAGGCTTGAGTCAGAGTGACCTCAAGCTTTGGCACAAGTGTAGGTGCTTCTCCTCATTGGGATTATTTGGTAGGCGCTTCTTCTTATGGAATCTATCAAACAGATTCCACTTCAAGTTCCTCACAAAGAGGTCTGGTTGCATGGGTCACCTCTTGTTGTTCTTGGCCTTGTTCTTACTAGCCCCTTCCAACTCTAGGTCATTTCTCTCATGGTTGTTAGGGTTCTCCTTCCTGTGGACGCTTATGTTTGGGTGCCATCTGTAATCACAATAAGAGCATGGATTAGCAATCATTGTGTAACCTTAAAATAATCGGGATACCTTAACTCTTGAGGGTAGTTACACTTGGCTAAGTTGTAATTATGGCTGATTTAATTAACTCAATTGTTAATTTTATTTATGCATTATCATTGATAAATTATTCCAAAGGTTGTTGGAAGGGTTAACTATCAAAAGAGTTGACATTATTATGTTGTTAAGGTTACTAACCCTTGGGGGAGTTAGAAAAAATTTCAAAATTTTCATTGGAAACCTTAAGGTTTGCAGCCCCCACAATAAAGATCTTACCTCTGGTAAGTTTAGGATCAAAAAACAAAGTGATTTGGATAAATAGTTTGAAAGTTATGGGCTCTGAAAAATTGCAAAAATTCCCTGTGTGTTATGAGAAAATTGTGAAAAATTCCAAAGTGTTTACCGATATATATAGTATTTTTGTGCTATGTTGACGAGGCCTCGTCAAAATAGTTACCTATGTCGACGAGGCCTCATCGACATATCTATTGACCACTATTGACTTCCATTGATTTTGGTCAAACTTTCAAAATACAAGGAATTTTTTGATGAAATTAGGGTCAAATGAAAGCTTAGAAGAGCAAGAATAGTATGAAATCATGAGAAAATGGTGTTGAAGTTAATAAATTGGAAAAAAGGAGAAAATTTGATTTAATGGATGAATGCAGTAAAAGATTAAGGAGTACTGATTAGTTTACACAATAGAAAATACAAAATATAGGATTGTAGCGATATCAAAGGTAAGGAACCTTAACTAATCAAGCCAAAAGCTATGCAAGTGGGTCCTCCCCATAGTAGGCTCATGCCCTTTTTGTCCTTTAATAACCTTAACTAAGGGGTTCGTGGGCCCCATAGTTGATTTAATGATCATGACAAGTTAAGGACCAACCTGAAAGAATCCACTCAAGAATTTCAACACATCAGACTAAGACATAGAGCATGACATAGAACCCAACAATGAGGTGAATAATGGTAGCATGGATGGATGATAGAGAAGGTGGAATGGAGTTCTAAATTAAGGTTATAAAAAGTCCCTTGTGAGATTTGTGGTTAAAATGACTCAAGAAGTTCCATCCTCAGTCTAGACCAAAACCATCCAATTTTAGTGACTTCGCATCACCACTCTAAGACTGATCCACCAACTCAAGACACAAGAGTGCTTCCACAAAACAACCATTGTTCCACAAAGAGGAGAGAGTCGAGTAGGAAGTGAGAGAGAGAGAGAGAGAGAGAGAGAGAGAGAGAGNTGAGTAGGAAGTGAGAGAGAGAGAGAGAGAGAGAGAGAGAGAGAGCCTTAGTTAAAGGGAACCTTTAGGCATATGTGCATGTCTTTCAAGTCCATAACTAGTGCTTATAGACCTTTTATTTGTCAAATGTGTGTCCTTTGAATTTCCATAGTCTTTTTTGAATGGAAACCACACCATACAAGGACTTATTCATGTAAAAGGGGTGTGCTTTGAATTCCCATAGTTTTCTCCTTTTTTTCTGAATGGGAACCACACCATGCAACGACGTTATTTTGACTTCCTTTAGTGGGTGGTATGGAATGGTAAGAAGTCTGCAAAAAACACTAAAGCACTTAAGTAAGAAGAAGAGTACAAAGAGTATTGAGTCCCCTTGAAGTCACATCCTTTACAAACCTTTGGATCCTTTGTGATTCCAGAACTACCAAGGTCATTGATTAATTAAAAGTTTCTTTAATGAAAAGAAACCTCAAATTCCTATAACAAGGAAAATCATAGTGCTCATTAGATGGGTGGATGACATGGACTCACTGTCTGTTCCATTAAAAATAAACCATGTCAAAATCATCAAACATCAAAATTCAAAAATAGAAACCAGACATTGACAATTACACATTAAGCACAAACCATCATTAGTAAACAGCAACAGCAGCATTGTGTCCTATGAAAATAAAGTAGATTTATTAGCAAAAATGAGAAAATACTACACTTAAAAAAAAGGAAAAAAAATAAATTAAAATAGATAAGAAAGTCTAAAATAATTAAGAAAACGAAAAGGTACTAAAAAATGGTATAAAATTTGAAAAATTTGAAAATTAGAAATTTGTAAAATTATAAATGTAAAAAACAAAAAGGTAGAAAAACTGGTAAGCATGGATCGTCATCTCCCCCATGACTAAGTTGGAGGGAGGAGATCCAAAAAATAGAACGTGGTTGTTCATCTATTGAGGTAATAGTTACACTGGCCAGTCTTGGTTCTAGAAAAGGTTTCAATTGTTGGATATTGACCAATTGCTTTTTATTTGGGTATTCAGGTTTGTAAATTATCATGGCCCTAAAGGGAAAGGTTTAATTAATTATATGAGGTCCCTCCCACAATGTTTGAAATTTTGTCTTTTAGGGTACAGGTGTGGGGTTCCAGTGAAGAACCTTATGTCCAGGTTAAAGTTTTACTTGCCTAATTCTAAGGTCATGATGCTACTTGCTAAATGCCTTGTTCACCTCATTCAAGGATAGGGCCACTAAGAAATTTTTGTCTAGCATGTTCAGATTGATCAAGCTTTCCTTTTATGCTAAACTTAGGTCAAGGTTTAGATCACATGTTGTTGAGAGTCTATGGAGCTTGGATTGAGTTGGAAGTGTTGGAATTTTTCGTACACTAACTCATAGGGAGAATATCCAATAGGAAGTTTCCAAGTTGAACGATAAGCCCAAAGAGCATCATTAAGTTTTGTCCTCCAGTCCTTCCTATATTTGCTAATGGTTCGCATTAGTATTTTTGTAATCTCTTAGTTGGTTACCTCTACTTGACCGTTGGCTTGGGGGTGGTAAGGTGTTGTTAATTTATGTTCTAGTCGTAAGTGTTGCATTAATTTTCTAAATGTGGCACCTGTGAAATGAGTCCCATTATTAGAAATTAGTGAACATAGCATCCCAAACCTATTCATGATATTTTGTTGTATACATTTAATAGTAGTGGATGATGCATAATCAGTAACGGTTGTTGCTTCTGCCCAATTTGTGCAATAGTCTACTATTACTATAATATACACTTTCTCATTAGACATGGGTGTGATGGGATCCATGAAGTCAATGCCCCATATGTCAAAAGGTTCCAATGGTTGAATCCACCATTGAGGACATGTTGACAATGTTCACAAGACTTGATGAACTGGTGGGCATCCCTAAAGATTATTGACTAATAGCATCCTGCCATCAGGATTTTTATGGTCGTGCGTCTCCTTACATAGTGGCCTCCATAAGGCCCTTCTTGAGCATCCTGGAGAATGCGTAGTTGATCTTTGTCAAGGACACACCAATGGATTAGGCCATTGACATACACCTTATAAAGGTGTTAATTGATTTCCATAAAGTATTTGACCCGATGAAGAAATTATTACTTCTTCCTAAAATCCAAGTCCTGTGGCATCTCTTGAGTGAGAAGATATGTGAGGATGTCATTAAACCATGTTGCTTTTATAGGCATTTGTTCACTTATTGGTCTAGTAAATAGGAGTTCATCTGGAAACTAATTAGAGAGTAGGCTCTCCTCCTCTTTGTTATCCCATCTTAAGTAAGAGAGGTGGTCAGCGACCACATTCTTAGTTCCTTTTCAATCTACCATAGTAAGATCAAATTCCTGCAAGATGACAAGCGACCGTATAACACGAGGGCTCACTGTTGGCTTATTCATAAGGAAGCGAATTGCACTATGGCCCATATGTATAAATACCCTATAACCTAGCACATAATGTCTAAAATTTTCTAGTGCATACACCATTGCCATTAATTCTTTCTCCGTGATGGTGTAATTCAACTGTGCCCCCACAATGCTTCTACTCATGAAATGGATATAATATGGACATTTCTTATCATCTAGTTGCATGAGCACTGCTTCCAAAGCATAGTTAGATGTGTCTATCATGATATGGAATGGTTTGGACCAATCTAGTCCCCATAGGATTAGTGTTTCTATGACTTTCTCCTTTAATTGTTGGAATGCATGTTCACATTCCTTAGTCCAAATGAAAGGTGCATCATTCTTTGTAAGTTCTACCAACGGCTTTACAATCTTAGAGAAATTCTCAATAAATCTCCGATAGTAACTAGTGTGTCCAAGGAATGACCCGACATCTTTTATAGTCTCTGGTTGATGTGTTATTCCTTGGATGACCCTTATCTTTTCTAGGTCTACCTTGATCCCTTTCTATGAAATTTGGTGCCCTAGCACTATGCCTTCTTGGACCATGAGATGGCTCTTTCACTAGTTGAGCTGTAGGTTTATCTCTACAAATATCTTTAGTACTTACTTAAGTTAGTCCAAGGCATACTCAAATGTAGCTCCATAGGTGGAGAAGTCATCCATGAAGACTTCAACACCACTACTAAGTAGTTGTTGAAAGATACTTAAGACCAAGCGTTAAAATATTGCAAGGGCATTCCATAGGACAAATGATGTCTTATAGTATGCAGAGACTTGTTGTTTTAGCTTGGTCTTCTAGCATGATTTGGATTTGGTTATAGCCACTATAACCATCCAAGAAAATATAATAATAATGTCCAGATATTGTATCTAACACTTGATCTACAAATGGCAAAGGAAAATGATCTTTAAACGTTGCCATGTTTAATAGCCTAAAGTCAATGCAAACCTGCCATTTGTCATCCTTCTTTGGTACTACGACAAGTGGGCTAACCCACTCACTATCCATGATTGGATAGATGAACCTTGCCTTGAGGAGTTGCTCTATCTCTTTCTTAATGATTTGTTTTAATTTGGGATTCAATTGCCTTTGTGATTGCCTTCTAGGCTTCATGGCCAAGTCAGTGTAGATGCGATGCTAGCATATCCTTGGACCAACTCTTATTAGCTTTGGATATGACCAAGCAAAGATTGTTGATAATTTATTCACCACTTTCAACAACTTTTCTTTTTGTTCAAGAGTAAGATGAGCATTAATGATGACCGATTTACCATTCTTCAAAAATTCATACTCCATACCAACCGGTAAAGTTTTAGTTCTAAGGGCTCTTGCTTGAAGTGATCAAGGATCTCCAACTCTCTCCAATAGGTATCATCATATTCATTAAAGTGTTGGGAATGAACTTATTCAATTTTATCCATGCCTTCAACATATGCATATGTTAGACTCTCAATTGGCTCCATGCATATTTTGCTACTATCTAAATCAGCTATCAACCACTGGGTGCCCTTCTTCTTTGTGACTGCTATGTACAGACATCATTGAATATTAATTTTTAATGCACACTAATTGCATACCTTAATGTATGTGCTTTTGATTGATCAAATCTTTTACATGCAATTGCACTCGTTATCGCTATACGCAATGCATGGAATACACTTCTTCTCTATTTTGCCTAGCTCATTTTCCTTGGATATTTCTAAGGATAGGTTCCACATCGATTGTGCTTAACCAAGCCCATCCCATAATGATGGGAAAGTCACTTTTGCAATTCTTCACCTTGATTACTTGAAAATCAGCAAGATAGGACCACCCGTAGACTATGATCACAATGTCCTCTACTAATTTCAAAGGAACAATCATCGACTGATCTACTAATTCTAAACGGATGTTGCTCTTCTTAAGAGGTGGTAAGTTCCAAGCTTGATACATATCATGGGAGATGACATTAACTCTAGAACTAGAGTTAAGAAGAGCTTTGCATGGCTCTTGTCCAGCAATCTGTAGATAAATGAGTGGACTTCTTAGATTAGATCTTTTTGTAGGAAGGTTTTCAACCTTAATCCAGTCAGAAACAACATGAGTTAGCATTACAATGTAGATCCTAGGTGGCACTTGGTTTGAAGGGAACTTGAAGGTATTTGATGTAGAGGATGAGGATGCTGGAGATGTAAGGTGATTAGCCAGAGTAGGTTGTGAGGGCTGAAGAGGACTATTGGTCTAGAAGAAAGGTCATTTCCTTAATCAATTATCTGAACCACTTGGTTGAAAAAATGGTTATGAGTGTACAACCCTTGTAGCATTTTGTTGTTGCAGTTGTGGAGGAATTTCACCCTGCATGGATGGAGCAAGAGGTAATTGAGTTAAAGGTGGAGGTGTAGGTACAGAGGGATGTGGAGGATGATAACGATATGGATATGAGTTTTTCCCTCGAGTAGATGATAAATGTGTTTGATTGTACTCTAGGGGGTAATAGTGATGCTGGAATGATGTATGACATGCAAAACTTCTAGGGGAGATGGGTTTTTGCACATAGTACTCATATGGCTCTACTTGCCTATAAAGGTACTGCTACCTTAGTGGTGGAATTCCCCATGATTGTGATTGATACCACTATTGGTATTGTTCGTACAGTTGTGGAGAAGTTCCGCTTGGGTAGTAAGCTTGTTGTTGCTAGTGGAACTATCTTGGACTACCTTGAGGGTAAGGCAATCATCTTGGAGCTTGCCTATGTGCTAGGCAAGGAATTAATGTGTACACTCTAGACTCTTGTAAGTGTGACACCATAAGGCAACATCCCTTTGGATGTTCATATTGACAGATGTCACATTCAATTTCATCATCAAAGTCGGACTTAATAACTTCCTTTACTATAGAAGCTTTACCCTTACCTCTTTGATAGGCACGTTCAACATATTTTCACCTCTCATGATTATGATCATTATGTTGCTCTTTGGATTCTTTAGCAATCTTTAAGGCGATTTGAAACTTTTCATCCCAAGAGTCCCATAACTTGTCAACATTAGCTGAAATATTAGAAGCAAATTTTTGGATGGGTAGGATCTTTTTGTTCACCACTTTATCAAGTGGTGACTCCTCTTGATCACAAAATTAGACCTCTCATTTTCTAATGGAAAGGTCCCTGTTATATTCTTTAGCACTTTCACTCTTTCATAGCTCACCTACTCAATTAACCTTTGGATATGATGAGCTCTCATTTCAAACAATCTTCCTTGGGCATACACCCTAAGGGTTCTTCTTGTTTCTACTCCGAGCCCATCTATGATGCGGCAAAGTTGTTCCCTCTGAGAGTAACCATGGCTAGGGCATCAGTGTAGGAGTGAATAGTATCTACCCATGGCAGCATCCAAGGGTTTATGTGCTTCTTATTTCCAACCTTAGATTTGCCTTCTTAAATTAGACTCTCTAGAGTACGTCTGGTATTTGTCATTGAAAAATTCTAACATGGTACTTCATCTTCAAATAGATTTCAACTCCAAGGACTAAGACCAACTTTCAACTTCCTTAATGAGTGTCCTTGGAAAAAGCTTGAGTTTCTACCACTGGTTCCCTATGTTCTGTAAGGCACAAGCATCTTGAAAAGCTTATAGATGTGTCTGTGGATTAGAATTGTATCCCCCATCAAATCTTGTGATACTGTTCATATCTAGGCACTTGATTCGACTATCCTTTATATGCCTAGTTTGGATTTTCACTACCTCTACAATGTTGGGCATACTTTAAGTTGCCAATAAAGGTTCATCATCATCACTGCATTGATGATGTCAATGATGGTTTCAGCCACCCCTTCGATTTTGGTGGCCTTCATGATCATTGTTATTTCGTTAATCATCTTCATCATGCTTTTTTTGATGATGGCCTCCATGAGAACTATTAGATGAAGAGGAATGTTCAAAATCAGATGAAGAGGAAGGTGTACTGCCATCGCTACTGCAGTGTCTGCCACCACGATGTCCACCACCACTCTTGCACTTATTACGATCACCATCCTTAGATCCCTTGTTGTTTCAATGTTTACCTAACCCCAATTTATATATAGTTGATCACAGGGTTAGGTTCACACCCTTACCATCAATAGTAGGGGGTGGAGAATCTTCATGTTAAGAACCTTCCAAGGGAGGATCCTCATTGCCTTCTTGATCTAGTAGGAACAAGGGATTAGTGTAATGTTTTCCCTTTATAGCTTCATGGAGTTTCTATTTAAGTTTATCTTGTTTATGTTGTGTTTTAGTGGAATAGTAGTTCTGAGTGTCATATCCACCCACAATGCACTTTTCTTGAAGATTTGCTATGCCCAACTTCCTAAGGGTTTTGAATAGTAATTTAAGCACAAATCTATTAGGGGGCAAGATGATGTTGCCCTTCATATCACACCATCACATTTGTTCATCTCGATGTAGGATGAAAATGAAATTTGACACAAACTAATCTGGATGTGTGTATACCACCTTGCATTCTTGTGGGACTAGTGGTTTAGTATCTTCAGGCTTACGAGAAGAAGAAGAATTTTGGAAAAAAAAAATGAAATTGTTAGTGTGCTTTTATAATTTTATGTATAGTGGGAATGATATGGACCTTTAGGTTCATACAACAATATTAGTGATATTTACTTAGACCTAAATAGCACATGTTCCATGAACAAAAGTCCCTAGCAACGGCACCAATGATGAGTGGTGAGGTACCCCTACACCCAACCATACAAATCACAAAGCATTCATGCATGATTTGGTTGAATTTCGCGAACTTCATTGTTTCTAATGCACTAGCCCTTTAGGAAGTGAATCTAGCCTTAAGGTCAATCGTTGTCTTCCCAATTGCACTTGTGACGTTCATTAGTATGGTTAAGTGTAATTGAGGCATTCAATTTTTATCATTTCTTATGTTTTATAGATTGGTGCTCAAATATGGATAAAAGTAATTTGATTAACCTATCTAAATTAACTAATTTACTAGCATGTAACTAATCTTAACATAAGTATTTGTTTCCACTTCCTGTACACATCTTGAACCCACGTATCTGCTACTGGGTAACTAAGCGCTACGCTACTAAGTGTACCAAGCAATAACCCTGCTAGGATTACCAAGTGAATATGTGTTATGCTTAAAGAGGTCATACCTATGTATTTAATTTATTTAGCTTAATAACCTCATTAACTCAATTGCTAGAAAATATTTTCGAAATAATTAAAAACATTAAATGCATAAATAAAATAGCTAATCTATCCAAAGTGTTGTAAGGTTTATCAGAAAGCTCATCTTTATTATCGCACACATTGTCGTGATCAAGTACAAAAATGCTTGAATAAAGATCCATACACTCAATGACTCTTGCTATGGGCACTTAGGGAAGAAATTCTAACTTTGAAATGGAAAAAATGCAAGAGCTTTGTTGCTACTAAAATCCTGATTACCATAAATGTAGCCAATAGGCACGTATTTATAAGCAACAGACAAACACTGCGTTGACGGGGCCTTGTCAACATAGGGCAAGATGCATCTATGAGGCCTCATCGATGTAGCCAACCAACGACAACTCATCATCCACCAATATGAATGCTCCATTGTCATAAGTTTTGGTGATAGAGTAAGGTCCTTCCCAATTGGTTGAGAACTTGTTCGCATGTTTGCAAATGGCCTTAAGGACAAGGTCTCCTTCCTTGACTCTTTGTTTATTTGGATCATGACGATGCTATCATTTTTACCTTTCTTGATAATGTTCAATCTAAGCAAGTAATTGTATTTTCTGCTCTTGTATCGAATCGAGGTCAATGGCATGCAACTTTTTATTTTGCTCATCATTGATGAAATTAGATAGAGCTACCCTTAAGGATGGAAGCTATAATTCAAGAGGTAAAATAGTTTCAAATTCATAAATAACACTATACGAGGTGGCACTAGTCATGGTCCTAAAGGTTGTTCTATAGGTCCAAAGGGCATGCATAAGTCATTCATGCTACTTACATTTGCTATTTTTTGGCATCTTTTTAAGTAGGTTTATAATTACTTTGTTGCTTGCTTCAGCTTGCCCATTGGCTTGTTGATAATACGATGACGAAAATGATTATTTGATGCTTAATTGTTGGCAAAAGGCTTGTGTTTCCTAGCTTCTAAATTATAGTCCATTATCTATGACTATAATTAAGGGTATGCCAATATAAGATACTATGTTGTCTAATATGAATTTATAGACTTGTTGGAACATTATTTTTCTTAGAAAAATAACTTCAACCCACTTTGTAAAATATTTAGTTGCATTGATGATGAAGCTATGCCCTATAGAAGACTTAGGCATTATAAGTTCAATAATGTTGATTCCCCATTGTTGAAATGACCACGTGATCTAAGTAGTATGTAACTTAGTTGGTGGCACGTGTATTAAGTTATTGTGTCATTAACAGGTATCACAAGTTTAAACCTTTTGTAGGCAATTACTTTCCATATAGGACCAATAATATCCTAATAATCCAATCTTTGCAGTCATGGCTCTAGGTCCTATATGTCCTCCACATACACCCTTATGAAATTGCTCAAGGATTATGTGAGCTTTGGTTTTTCCCAAGCACACTAATAATACATCATCATAGGACCTTAAACATAATGTGTTATTAGCTATGATGACACACTATTTTGATCTTTTACATACAACATCTTTTTGGGAAGTAGTTAGGTTCTATGGAGATTCATCATGCATAAAGTAAAACTCGATATCATCATACCACTCTTGTTGAGGAAAATTGTCAATAGTAGCTATAGAAAGGCCTTCAGTATTCTATGTGATGGGAAGAGCATAGTTCTCTATCAAGGAAGGTAACTCTCTAAACACATCTAGCATTGCACTTAGGGCCAAGGTTACAATGACATCAACTAATGTGTTCTCAGTTCAGGGTATGTATTGAATGCCAACATTTGTAAATTGTAGCATGAGTTTCTTAGCTAGGTCATAATAAGGTTATAAATGTTTGGCTTTGCATGCATAAACATCAATTACTTGGTTAACCACAATTTGTGAATCATCTTTTATCATCAAACATTTGATTCCTTGGTTACAAGCTACCATCATTCTTTTAATTAACCGTTCATATTTTATCGTGTTGTTGGTACATGGAAATTGAAAACAATAGGCAAAAGATTGGACCATACCATAGGATGATATTATGATGGTAGCAGTTAGGACCCATGGGTAGTAGAAGCTTTGTCAAAGTACATGATGGCCTCATAACCTTTAGGTACCTCATTAACATTGTTGACATGCTCATTGGGGAACTTAGGGTCTATGGCTACACTATCCTCAACCAAGGAGAATGTGAGTTGTTCGGCTATAACTTGACCTTTAATTGAGGCTTGGGAGATATAATGTAGGTCAAACTTAACTATTATGGCCTTCCATCAGGCTATACAACTACTCTTGTATATATTAGTTATTATGGCTCTTAGTAGTTGTCCTTGCAGATGATGTTGACTTGCCTCCTAAAGAGGTAGTGTCTTCACTTCTTTAAGGAGAAGACTAAGGCTAGGAAATATTTCTTAACCTAAGTGTATCAAGTCTTGTAGGCTATTAATGCATGGCTCAAATACTAAATGGGCAGCTCTAATCCATCATATCATTTTTGATAGAGTAGAGAGGCTATGGACATGTCGAAGATTGCAAGGTAGATGTAAAACGGTTTGTGCTTTTGTGGCATATACATAATGGGTAGTTGGGCTAACTCTTACTTAATGTTGTTAAAGGCTTCTTATAATTAGTCAATTCACTCATAGTGTTGCATAGATTGTTGCATAGATTGTAACTTATCCATAAGCCTCAAGATGAATCTATGAATAAATTGCAATCTCCCTTGTAGTTCTTGTAGCTTCTTAAGGTTAGTGGGGGCTACCAAATTGGTTATGGCTTTAATCTTATCATGATCAATATGTATCCCTGCTTCAAATACTATGAAACCAAGCATTTTCCTTATTTTAACAATGAAGACATATTTCTTAAGATTAAGTCTAACTTCATATGTTAGGCATCATTGGAGTACTAAATTGAGCTCACTTGCATAGTCATTGGTTACCTTGGACTTGACTACTATTTCATCAACATAATTGTTAAGTAACCCTAGCATGTAATAGCTAAATATGTAGGTGATGACCTATTGATAAGTTGCACTTGCATTCTTTAAACCGAATGGCATCATGACATCACAAAAGGTTTCCTAAGGGGTTATGAAGTTCATGTAAAGTTAATGCTCTAGGTTGATTCTAACTTTGTTGTATCGCAAGAACCCATCTATGAAGGACAACAAGGCATTTCTAGCCATGATATGGATTAGTTGATCAATGTTAAGTAATGGAAAATCATCTTTAATGGTTGCCTTGTTATGATCCTGGAAATCGATACAAATGCGAATGCTCCCATTTTTCTTGGAAACTACCACTATGTTAGACACCCAATTGGCATAATCAACAACTTAGATGAAACTAGCTTGGTAAAGCTTCATGATCTCATCACGTACTACTGAGGCTAGGTTTGGTATGATTTTATGCCCTTTTTCATTGAAGAGTTTGGCACTGGGATCAAGTATGATGTTATGTTGCACTAGTCATGGGTCAAGACCTAGCATTTTCTCATATGGCCAAGCAAAGCCTTTAATGTTATCCTAAAGGGCCTTGGTGATGTCTTGAACCATATGGGGTTTTAGTGAGAAAATTAGTTTTAGTGTTTCCTCCTCACCATTGTGGGTTGTAACTGGGATTTCGACTAGGGAGTCCTCTATGATGCCCTTGGCCTTTAAGTCAAAGGATTTGGCTACATATTCAGGCCACTCTAGGGACTTCTCTATGGAAGCTATATGATCATATGGGCTCACAAATTGAAAATCTAGGCATTCGAGGTCATTTGATCATTCAACATCACCATAGGGTCCATTCAAGTCCAAGGGCAAGTCAAATTGTATTCATGCGTCCATAATTTGATCTTGCATGTTCACAAAAATACATTAGCTAGCATCTATATTGCATAATCATCAAAATAATGCCAAATATTTATAACAATAAAGCATAACGTAGTCAAGATAAGGCAAAACAAGCAAGGTTAGGCTTAAATAAGGCTATAACATAGTAAGTTAAGGCCATAGAACATAGAATAGGCTACAACAAGATGGGACAAGGGCCAAATGATGCCACATGATACCAAATGAATTATCAAGGAAAGTCAAAATTTAGAAAAGCATGTCACAAGCTACTGAAATAGGTAAAAATCTTGTAAATGAAGGCGATGAATCTTGTGTGTACTACTAGAGTAGATAAAAATTTAATAAAAACAATTGAGACAAGAAAAAAGCTTATGCCAACTAGTTGTAAACTACTTAAAACAAGGCTTTTTGTTTGTTTATACACTTAAGAAGGCTAAAGTACTAAATCCTCAACATGTGGGGATTGTTCCCTCAGTGTGTAAGTAGTTCGGACTACCATCCAAACATGTGGGACCCAAATCCCTAGCATGTGATAGATTCTTGTTAAGTTTGGGGCTTGTTTGACTTAGTTTGACCACATCTAAGTTATGTAAGGTTAGTGTAAGGCTTTTTCGAGTGTCTTGAGCTAAGGATTAACAAGTTTGGATTGAGTTTTGACATGCTAGACCTCCACATGGTGAGCCACTATATAGTGTGTGGAATAGGGGATCCCATTATGTGGGGTAAAAATCCAATTTCCTTAGCCTATAAGGGTTAAATTTTTTATTAATATTCCATCCCATGATTTGTGGGACCTACTAGATAACTCATGGGTCATTATGGATGTGGTAGATCCAACTCAAAACTCCACACACTACCCCCACATGTTGCACAACATGTGTGAGAGGGTTTCCAGCATGTGGGAGAAGTTTTGATAGTTTCTAGGGGTTTTCAACCAAGTTTTTGGCCTCTTCTAAGTTCTTAAGGTAGCACTAGAGGTGTATGAGAATATTTTTAGCTTTCTTGACTATTTCAAGAAATGCTCAAGGTAAGGTAAGGTTCTAGGGCTCCACACACTAAGCCCACACACTACACAATGTGTGAGACTTGTGCTCCCAAAATGTGAGCTCAAGGATTAGCTTCCTATAGGTTCTTAAGGTTACTTTCTCACTCTACTTTCCAACTTGGGCCTCTTGGGACATACCAAGTATCTAATGGATAACTTTTGACTTAGTTTTGATTGGTATGAAGCCCACATGCTGTGCCCACACACTATGCAGCATGTGGGACTAGTATCCCATCATGTGGGGTCTAGGCATTTAGTTTTTGAGGTGTTATGACTTAGTTCATAGTAGTCTCTAGCTCCTATGGTAATGTCTAGGTTCTAGAGAAGGGTTTTGCTAGCTTGTATGGAAGTTTTAAAGTTATTTTAGGCTATAAAAAAGCTTATCTATGCCCTACACATTGGTCCACATGCTGAAACACCGTAAAAAATTGCGAGTCGGCCTCAGGTAAAGATTCGCAATTCAAGCAAGGACGCATCTCAGCATTCCAAAGGAGGGAATAAGACAGAGCAACACCAAGGGGCGCATAGCATCAAGTCCTCGACTTCTTATGCAGATGCCTAATCTTTCTATGATTTTTCTATTTACGCTATATCACGCAACAAAGCGTAATGGTGCTTAGCGTGATTTTGCTTAGATACAGTCCGACACCAGAAGGATAGTTGCTTCGGCATAGGAAGAAGCTTAAGCAGCGTGATATGCGACTTCTTGTGTATTTTGCTAAGTCTTTTGTTCGAGGACAGGTTTATGCTCTGTTACGCACGGTAGCGTAAAAAGCTCCAGAACAATCAAAGGCAAAGTTTAAGAAAGTGCGATTGCTCATCATACGCTCATCACGCAACGCAGCGTATCACGGCGTATTGCATCGCCAAGCTAAACATTGTTTACGCTTCATCACGCGCGGCTGCGTAAGCAAGCGTAAAATAGCTTTAACTCCATTCTTTCCATGTTATGTTACGCTCATACATGCAACATAGCGTGAATGAGCGTAATATAACTCTAAGACAGCTAAGACATGCCCGACGTGCGTTTCTTCTTCACAAGCACAATACGCGAACGAGCGTATTGTGCGTAATCAGGAAGTTTGCCTGACGTGCGTCTCTTCTTCACACGCACAATACGCGAACGAGCGTATTGTGTGTAATCAGGAAGTTTGATGCAAAAGCGGTCCAGTCAACAGTGCCCGAAACATTCGGGACACACGTCATCAGGGTTGCGCCTTTTCCACAAGGCGTCGCAGCTTATAAATACACCAGTTGACAAAGATACAGAGGTTGGCAAATCAGAGAAGTAGAGGCATTTTCCGAGCACCAGAGCAATTGTCACTTTTGGAGCATAGATATAGAGAGTAGCACTTTGGGAATTGTTGACAGCATCACCTTACAGCAGAAACAGAGCACAGTTCACTTTAAGCATTGGCGACAGGAGTAATCGTTCTGCTAGGAAGACTCTATCGGTCAGAAACAATTAATTGGTAGACGTCAGAGCTTGGCCTTCCTTGCATCCCGGCTTTAGCCCACGAGGTAGATCGGACTTCTGTTTGGACTCTTTTGCTTGTTGTTTTGTGCTTGTTTCACATCCAGTAATCGGGGATTCCCCAGTGTAATTTCTCATACAGAATATACATTTTTCAAGTCAAAGCGCAGATCTTGAAACTACGTGCTTCTCTCATGTCAGCCTCTTTTTACCGTGTTTAGCATTATCATCGTTGCGATTCATCTACATCGTTTTCCCTCGATCTACGATTCCTCGAATCAGATCGTTTTCACGAAATATTCATCGGTTTACTGATTAATAAGTCCCTGTCTAATCGACAAGACCCTTCAGGGCGCCGCGGATTCGTTTTTCCAGCATAGCCCTCGCGCGGATCCGTGGTTAAAACTGTGTACCCAGGATTTGGTCAGTATTTTCCAGCTGTCGATGTTTTCCGTCGTTACAGTTTTCTGGTGCTAGAAGGAGGGCCTTCAGGCTCCGATCCGAATATTTTGGGTAGCCCTGGTAGTGATCCATACCCTAAACCATAGACGTAATACCTTTAGGGAAGTCTACGGTCAATCGCGTGGTATAGATCGGTCGCAAAGACGATTTCTTTGAAATCCTACAGGGTAGAAAGCCTTTTTTTTTGTGCTTTTGTTTGCTAGCCATCTCTTAGATCCGATTACCAGTTACCGTTAACTTCATTAATCAATGGATTCCTTGTACACAACCACAACTGCCATGTCCCTACCGATCTGGGTGCTGCACCTATGAATCCTATGGCGGTCATAGGACCAGCTCCTGGCGTAATGGGATCTCAGGGACCATTGCGCCGTTCATTGAGGCTCCAGGGAAAAGAACCTATCTTCACGGTTATAACCCCTGAAGAATACAACTTCATATGCGTTAAGATCTAGGCGAAGCTGGCTCTCAGCCGAGCCGAACTCGAAGCGAAACGAAACTTTGAGGTGCTCCACTGAGGGGGCTATGATTTTAAGCCAATAGCTTACGACATAATTCTCTTGACCGAACACCAACACGAACTTATCACATAGTTGGTCATGGCCAAAGGCCAGGCTTCACAAGATGTGGTGGAGTCCCAGCGTGGGGAGGAGGAAGAGGATGAATTTGCGGCCCAGTCGAAGCATTCGTTCCATACTCTGGAACCTTCGTTCCATACTCTGAGCCCCCAAACGTATATAAATCCCTTGTTTCCTTTCAATGGAGAAGCCGCACCTCTTGACCCAGCCATGACCGCGCAGATGTATTTCCCTGCCATGCCGCAGGCCAATGCGCAGCCGTCTGGGTTGCAAGCACAAATACCGCACAATAACACGGGGGTGGTTCCGTCACCACGGGTACTTAGCATCCCAGTGGTGATCCCGGCGACCACCGCACCCCATTTCATCCCTCAGATACAACCCCATAACGTATCTGTAACGCGCCGCCCAGACCTTGTCGCTTCAGCATCCGCAAACTCAACAGATCGCCGTAGCCGCTCAGCCACAAACTTACGCCCAACAGCCTGCCGCAGGTCAGTGGGACAACCCGGCGGCACAACATACTCAGTCTGTGGTGTATGGCGTGCAGCCCCCGGTTGCACCCGTAACGCAAGTTCCACAGAGGATCCCGCAGTATACCTATTCCTATCTTGCGTAGCAGGCGCCAGCTAGCCCCTCGGCGCAAGCTAGCGGGTGGTGGTCTTCGCAGGTTCCCTTGCCTGCTGGGATCCCCGCCCCACAAGCAGCCAGTCAACCCATCCCGTCGTTTCCGTTCCCTCGCGCCGCCCTCCCGGTCCAACCCCCTATGCCTTTTGCATAGGCACCTCCATCAACAGGCTTGGGCTAAGCTTTCCAGCTGATACAAACTCTTACCGAGGAGGTTCGACGCCTCAAAGCCGCTGGTTCTGATACTATTCAGATCATGGACTTTTACTAGGATGATCCGATTAGTTCAGAGGTCCCTATGCTGTCGTTGCCGCCAGGGATGTCTCTGCCCCATTTTACCAAGTACAATGGGTAGGAAGATCCCAACGCTCACTTGGTCACATTCAGGTCTGAGTCCTTGTTATTGCAACAGTGGCCACACACTATCATCCAAGTCTTTGCAATGTCCCTAACAGGGAAAGCTTTGGATTGGTACTGAGCCCTCCGACGCTCTTCCATCTCAACCTTGGAAGAGTTGCTGACCCAATTTGTGACCCGCTTTAGATATAACTTGAAACCGGAAGTCACATTGGATCAGCTCATGGGGGTGAAACAAGACCTGCTCGAGCCCGTCCAAAGGTTTATACAGTGTTGGAATGCAATCTTGAATGAGATCCGAGAGTCGATCGTGGATTCGCATCTACTTGCTATATTCAAGGGGGCAGTCAATGACTTTATCAAGTCAAAACTGTATTATCTTTCCCCCGACTCTCTATATTAGGCCTTCGCTCAAACTAGAAGCATCCAGGATGCTGCGGAGGCTAGCAAAGACCTGGCGTATGTCGCCTACAGGAACACGCATAACAAGGGCAAAGACAAGGCTAAAGTAGCGACAACGATAGTAGCTGCAATGACTGAGAATACAAAGACTAAGAACAAGAAGGCACCCGAGACGCCTCCTGAAACCACAACTGGTCCCGGCACCAGCCAAGACACAGCTGCCCCTGAAAAGGCCCCCCAGCCTAAGCCAAACTTTGAGCGTAACGATCGCTCAAAGTACACGGCATTACCTGTAAAGCATTCTGAACTGCTGAAACAACTGTTAGGGGCAGGACACATTCAACCTAAGAAGATGTCTGAGGAGGCTCTGAAGCTGCATAGACGTCATTGTGAACTGCTGAAGAACCCTTCTCTAGCCTTACCTAACGAGCCACCAGTTCCAAGATCTTTCAGGCTGGACCGTTTCTGTGACTACCACCAGCTGTGTGGTCACGATACGGATTACTGTTGGGCGTTGAAAGATGACACTCAATGTATGCTGGATGACGGTTCACTCAAGTTAGACAGCAGAAACCCGACACGCCCGGAAAATCAAACGTTGCACGTGTACAAGGACCCGTTGAACGCAAACGATGATCCTTATACAATCACTGTGGTAAGTACGGACAGTGGGGGGGGGGGGAACTGCCAAAACAACCTTTTGTTTTGCGTATCCCTGCCAACTCACCAAGGGGGCCAACCATTTCATCGGCAGCTGGTGAGGTCTCAAGGCTGCCCTTCGTCATACGGGCACCTTCTCAGATACACTCTCAATCGCACAGCAGCAGTCAAGCCGGGGCCTCGTCCGCACCCACGCCTAGCACGCCCTTCATTATCAGGGCACCAAAACCACAGGCTGCTCCTCTCATGCAGGGGCAGACCTCCAACCAAAAGCGTCAATCCTCACCTCCCAAACAAAAGGGACAGGACACAAACGCAACGAAAGACCACTCTACGCTCGGCTTCCCTAAGCCTAGGCCCCTGGCTTCTGTGCCTTCACCTGCGCCTCAGGGGCAAGAGAAAGGTGCGGAAACGCAACCGCCTTCCTTGGCAAGAAGAAAGATAGCCCCTCGATTGACACCGTTCCACCTCAGGAGATTCGTCTCTTGGGCCGAATGGAAGAGGACAAGGGAGAAAAACAACCTAGCCGCGAGAAGAACCTCCTCGACGCATTCACGCAAGTTAAACAGGCTCTCAAACAAAAGAACACAACGCTGAGCCTTTACGACCTGCTTATGACATCTCGAGAACACTGCGAGGCTATGGTTTGCATGCTGACATCCATATCAGTGGATGAAAGCTTGCCAGCGGAGGAGGAAGCGATACATGCTGTCATGTTTCCTTCTGAAGCTGAGCAACCTACGCCTTCCTCGCTAATCTTCCACGACGGGTCTATCAAAGACGACCTTGAGAAAGGTTAGGTCACAACTGAACCTATGTTTATCACTATCCAGGTCGGTCAATACCGAATCCGGAGAGTGCACGTGGACGATGGCGCAGTTAGCAACGTCATTCCCTATTCCATCGTGGATAGGTTGGGTCTGGTCGACCAAAACACGCCCACGACGACGGCCTGCGTAAAATCGTTCAACGGGGCACGGGTTCAGGTTAAGGGGACGGTGCGTATTGAGTTTGTGGCGGGAGATCAGTTCCCAACGGAGGCCACTTTCTTAGTCGTCGAGGAGATGCCAGGGTTTAACCTGATCTTGGGGAGGTCATGGTTAGCCTAGCTGAGGGCAGTTTCGTCACCGATACACCAAGAGATACACCTTCCCTATGTCGGAGGGGAGGTTGTGATACGCGGTGACGAAATCACCCCTAAGACCATCAATAACATTGAAGAAGAGCGGGGTTTAGAGATAGAAACGACTGATGAACAAACCTGTCTCCAAACCCCTCAACAAGCTGACAGCAATGACGACGGTCTAGCTTGGGCTGACCTGCCATTTCCGGATGACAGCGTAGAGGAGTCAAACCATAAGTCTCCTCGCCCTTACGCGGCGCTCAACGTAAAGGCCATCAAAAGACAATTGCGTATCAATGGTTGAACGATGGTCTTTGCGTGCATTACCTTTTTCTTAACAGATTGTCATGGTTATTACTTAGCAGTTTCATTTCACACATTTTCACGTTACTTTTGTTTTCGGTTCTTACGCTTGTCATTTATCTTCACACTGTTGTCTTTTTCATACGCATGGTATTCACGTTTCTTGACCACTGTAGCACATTTACGCTTTTCGTAATACGCACCGGCCCGCAACGGCCTTAAACTAGTTACACAGAATGGTATACTATCCCTTTTCGCGCTTGCTTACGCATATGGCCCGCAACGGCCTTAAACTACTTATTAGATTACGCAGAATCACGCTCTGGCCCGCAACGGCCTTAAACTAGTTACGTAGATTTGTACGCCTTTATCATTTACGCTTGCTGTATTACGCTACGGCCCGCAACGGCCTTAAACTAGTTACACGGAAATGTCTACTATGATTCTTTACGCTTGATTACGCATCTGACCTGCAACGGCCTTAAACTACTTATTAGATTACGCAGAATCACGCTCTGGCCCGCAACGGCCTTAAACTAGTTACGTAGATTTGTACGCCTTTATCATTTACGCTTGATGTATTACGCTACGGCCCGCAACGGCCTTAAACTAGTTACACGGAAATGTCTACTATGATTCTTTACGCTTGATTATGCATCTGGCCCGCAACGGCCTTAAACTCGTCACCCAGAATTAAGCATTATCATCATTTACGCTTTCTCTACATTACGCCTTCGGCCCGCAATGGCCCTAACCTAGTCTCTATTTTTCGCAGAATCGTATGACGGCCCGCGATGGCCTTAAACTAGCAAATACATCCTATCACCATAACTTACGTGAAATTCTTAACAATTACGCTCACGCGTTATAGGTCAAAACACAAAAGACAAAAATATATAGATATAATCGCCATCCAAAACATCCACCAAGTTTTATAACACGTCTTTTCGGTCATGCGTAAAATGATATGCCACTCAACATCAATAAAACTGTGTAAGTTATAATTACGCATTTCCTCTACTGCCACTATCACCGGTATCCCTTAAGTCCAGATCCAACGCTAATGGATCGTCCTCCAACGGGCCGTCGTTTCTAGGAATGACTCTTTTACGAAGAATCTCCTCTTCGTGAGGTCCTCGTTCCGACGCTGGCTCCATGGAAAGACGCTCTTCATCGTTGCGTTCTTCTGCCTCTTCCGCTTCTTCCTCTACTTCCGCCGCTCCCTCTGCTAACTCCTCTGCTTGTTCGTCTTCCCTATCCTCAGCTGGTACCTGAACACAGTAAGAACATTAGCTATACAAGACTTAACATCATAATTAGAAACCCAAACTACGTCGTGCATAAACTTACTTGTGACAGCCCTGCTTCCACAGCAAAGGGAAGCTTGTCCAAGCCAGCCCACAGGCGCTTCATGATCTCTTCCTCTGTTAGATCTGGCCATACATCCTCTCCTAAGGCAGCTCCAGCCTTCACTTTCCCTTTCTCCACGCTGCTCTAGTGGGGTGGGTCCGGGAAGAAGGTAGGGATTGTGGCCTGACCCCCAGGGAGAGTCATCACCCTTTCGGGGGACGCACTAACAGTCACCTACTCCTCAAACTTCTTGAAGGCATCAGAAGCGCCGATGACATCCTGGAAGACTTCCAAGGACCGGGCCCTGACGGCAAGATCACGGTAGAGTTTCCTATAAGCAATGCTTTCCCGCTTGTACAAGTGCTTGTGGTCCTTCTCCTTCTGCCCCCATTCTTGCACGTTGGCACAATAATCCCTCCAGTCCCGACTTTTCTGGGCTAGGAGTTCTATCTGCATTCGCTGCTCGACTAACGCGCAACTGGTCTGTACGCTATTTTTGATGGCTGTCCAATACCGGGAGTAATCGACAACAGCAATACGCTAGTCTTCATCCCCTGACGCTTGCGCCTGTAGGAAGTCGCACCGCGATTTTAAGTCTCCGACCTCTTTGATCAGAGACTCGACCCTCTGCTCCGACCTCTGCAACCTTTTCCACAGATTCTCATTAACGCCCCTGCTTTCCCATAAGGAGCGTGTCGAGCGTAACACACATTTACGCATTTCCTCATAAATGTGACCTGGCACGGTTACTTCATTGGATGGTGGCTCCACTGTGTCCAAATTAATGGGCTCAGTGGGATCCCATCGGAGGCGAGCTCCTAACAGAAACAATCATCAGTGTTGGTGACACATTACCATAGGTAATATCACAAACTGACTATAACCATAACGTACCCGCCCCAGGTTCGACGCGTTCCAGGCGCTCGATCATGTCGTTGACAACGCCTTCCATGAAGGTAAATTTATCAGGAAAGTCTCTCCACGCTCTACTCCCAGCGACAGACATGGATGCCTCCCCTTCTCCTGTAGCGTAATCCAGTTAGAAATCTCACTTATTTACAGAAATCCTGCAAACACGCTAACATATCCATTACCTCTACCGGTGACAGTGGCGACTTCGCCGACATCTTCCGCATCCCTTTCCCTTTCACGCATTTGAGTCTGCGCGTTGCTGGTTCCAGTAGCTGGGGCCTCCTCACGCACCAGAGCCCGTACGCGGCTCACGCTAACAGCTGGGGCCTCTTCTTCCAAAATTGAGGCCCCCTCCCTACGGCTTAGTTTTACTGCTCCCGTCTCAGGGGTCAGTTCTTCCGTAACTTTTACTGGCCATATCACAGCACCTTAGTATATCATTGCGTAAAACATCTAAACAAACATTGCGTAATATAATTCTTTCACACTTACCAGGCGGAGGCTTACTCCGCTAAACTTTGACCGTCACAGTTCGGCCCGCGTCACCCTCAGGGGCCTCGGCTAGGCGAAGTCTTTTACGCCGAGCTGTAGGTTCTACGATTTCTTCCACCATGCGCTTCCCTCGCGAGGCGTCGCTAGTGTAGGTAGGCATTATCCCGCCTACGCTGTCAAGACCTCGCACTTGGGGCATCGCCAGACCCTTAGTCGTTATAGACAACGACTCCTCGATCCCTTCCGGCGGATCCTGCCCACGGGTAGTGCTGAGGATGTGGGCAATCCAAGGTCTGGATAGCTGGTCTCGGTCTTGCTGCACCCAGACCCCATTCCTTTGGATGACTAGAAACTCAGCAAATTGCCGGAGGCAAGCTATGAAGAACGCGTAATGCACATTAAAACGGGACTCAAGCTTCTTGCGAAGCTTGAGCATCTCATTACACAGTCCTTTGGCAAAATAGCTTGCCCAATTGAACTGAGTCCCCTCCTCTAGAACCTCTCGCATGATACGGGTCTGTTCTAAGGAAAAGAACTTTCCCTGCGAGAGAGTTTTGGGGAAGGTCCGGGCCCAGAAAAGGGGATAAAGTGTCTTGGCGGCGCCCATCTCGAATTTTTCGCAGGGAAACCCTTTAGTCTCCTTTGGGACCCTTACCCACTCCTTCAGCCAATTCTGGAAAGCTTCGCTCCTCTTCGCCTTCTCACTTACGGGAGGGCCATCTGAGGGGATGCCAAAGAGGTCCACGAAGAGTTGAGCGTCTATGTTAAAGCTCACGTGCACGTTATGTACGCGCGTCCAGAAACGTTCGGCCTTTTCGTTGAAGGAGTTGACCAGGGTTAGCATTTCACTGGCGGGGACATCAGGAGTCGCAGCCAAAAATAGGTGCATTAGCCCTGCTGCTCGAATCTTGGAGGTCACCGCGACTAGGGCCGCCGAGTGGTTGAGCCAGCGCTGTGCGTCCTTGATGTCGCCGTAGCGGAAGAGGACAGCGCTCGCCTCGCGGCCGGAAATCGTAAGGGTAATCTCCCGAGATTCCCTAACTGCACAACGTGAAGCACAAATTAACCAAAGCTCTAATACGCAATGTCCACAACCTACAAGAACATTACGCAGTACTCATCTACACCACCGCCTTACCAGGGCTAAATGGCAACGGAAATGGTGGGAGTTCCCTCTGCACGTCCTCGACGGTAAGGGGTGGATCTAGGGTCCAATCGTCATGCAGCCACCCGAGTCGTTGGCAACTCTCAAAAGCCCTAGCGTAACGGGTGGGGTACTCACGCATGTCAAAGCCGATCTGCTCTATAACACCGGCGCGCACGTTGCTAGTTGCTGTAAATGCCATTATCGCCGTTTCGGCCCAGGATAACACATCCCCATCTCCAACTAACCTGTTGTCCTGAATAAAGAACCTGTACCATACAACATAGGCTTATTTTATGTTTTTCGCCATTTTCCCTATATTTCACACCGACAATAGACATAAAACAAAATAGAAACATAGACAGTTACTAAAATTCGCTTACCCGTCGGCGTAGTACACCGTGCCTTGTGGGTTCTGGAAACAGGTTGAGACGTGGTGGGCCACGAAAAGTGTGTTATATGCATGATAGCAGCTGAATCGGGTCATTTCCCAGATCCAGTTTAGGCTCCGCAAGCCCTGGGCGCTAAGCTCTCGATCTTCGGGACGGCCCGTATCGATGGCCCCATCTGTCAAAAAAGCCAGAATCCTTTGCGCAAAACCCATCAGCAGGTGCTCTAACAGGCCACCGGCGATGTCATCAGACACATCAGACCACACGATGACACTGAAATTGCGCAGCAATAACTGCAAAAACTCCAGCGCACCCTGTCGAAACCATATTGCCTTCCCTTGCAACCGCGTGTGCGGGGGGGGGGGGACATTGGGGACGATGGGGTTTATACAACACAGAACCCCAACGATATCTAACACAACCAAAATGGGCTTTAGCGCAACGCTGTACAGAAAACCCAAATACATACATCAAAACCCGCATTTACATTTGCACTACTAATACAGAAAACTTATACATTACACCCAGTTATCCAGGCTGAAATCGCCCAAACCCTTGCAATAACGCAAGGTTCGTCCCTGACAACGATGGTAGACACAACCCCATTAAACCCTCGCAATTTCGACATTCACATTTACGGAAAAGACATTACGAAAAATAGACATTAGGAACAAGCACAAGCGTAGGAAGAATGGCCTACCAGTTCAAAGGTGTAGGGTCGCAAACATCGACCAGCGCCTGCGAAACACGATTTAGATTTTCTTGCACTTCATCAATCTTGGCCAGTTTTGCGTTCTTCCTCTTGATCTTCGGTGCCATTGCGACGGTTTCAGAATTTCTTCATAGCTTAACGCTTGCAAATCTTCGCAAGATTACACGTTCTCACTTCCTGCTCTTCCTTCTCTCAGCGACAGTCGCGAGTTCTAATTCTCAACAGCCAACAGCCTATCCTTATCAAAGAACTCCTTACTTATACGCGAGGATCACCGACTTGATATCCAATTTAAGCGGGACCTTCCTAAAACGAAACCCGAAAAAGCAGATATTAATGTGGCCGATATCGCACACGCCACTGTCCGAAATGACGTTAAACTACCACATCTTATCGCCTCGTAATCGGGTTACATTGATTACAGCTTGTCTATAATATTCAAAATTCAGTTAGCCTTCCACGTTCGGCGACATCACGTCACTTGTCTCCTAATCATTTACGCACTTGGTGGTTTTGCAGGACAGACGGGAAATGGACGCAAAATTGTCAGCCCCTCTAACTTTGACAGGCCCATACGGGAAGGTAATTAGGCAGTTTGACTCCGCGATAGTAGACGTTAACCTCCCTTTAGAAGGTGTAACCATAGCTGCGTCGGAGACGTCCTCAGAATGGCCAGAACAGTCGACACGTACGCTAGACCTGGAGGCTGGGGACATAACCGAGGACCCCCTCAGTGAGGTTCCTATCGTTACGCATAAGGGTAAATCTGAAACGCTTAAAGTCAGTTCTTTGTTAGACCAAAAAACGCACGATGCCATAACACAGGTCCTGCAAGACAACATTACTGTCTTTGCATGGTCATACGAGGATATGCCTGG
>MNCI01012316.1:284871-314367 GCA_015680685.1 Gnetum montanum
AGATATTCATCAGTTTACTGATTAATAAGTCCCTGTCTGATCGACAAGACCGTTCAGGGCGCCGCGGATTCATTTTTCCAGCATAGCCCTCGTGCGGATCCGTGGTTAAAACTCTGTACCCGGGATTTGGTCGGTATTTTCCAGCTGCCCTTCTACAAAATCTTAGCTTGTAGAGCTCTTTTGACCAGCCCTTCTACTACTCTAGGCCTTTATGTTAGCATATAGGGTTATATATATAAGAAAAAACTATTTCAATGCCATAAGAAGCTAAGTAAAAGCTTTTTTGAAGTCCACACACTACCCCACATGTTGGCTAATGTGTGGAACTTGTGTGCTTAGCGTGTAAAGCTCAAATCCATCTTTCCTTAACTTAAAAGGATCCAATCTTTGTCTTGTCTTTCACTTTAGGTCTTTGGAGCTCTATGAGTCCAATTTTAAGTAATTTTAAGCATTAAAAATCCATAAAAAATCCCTCCATGCTACCCCACATGCTGACCAGCATGTGGGACCTATGTGCCCAATGTGTGAGACAAAGATTGACTATTTTTTAGCTTCTTCGAATTGGTTTTGGAGCTATAAAACCATGTGTTAGTGCCTATAATTTTGGCCATTCCAGTGTAAATTTTGAGCTTTGTTAATCAAGTTGAACCTTTTTTGAAGCTCATACACTTCTCCCACATGTTGGCCAGCATGTGAAACTAGGGTTTCCAGACAACTGAGCTAGAACCTAGCTTTTGTAGCTTGTGAGTAACAAATTTTCAACCAATCATTCATTGTAGGCTTTAGAGGGCCAACAAGGTCTTAAGTAAATTTTGACATGGTAAAGCTTTTCCAAAACCTCACATGTTGTTCCCACACATTGGCCGATGTGTGGAATAAAGCTTGTATTTTTTTTTGTTAGCACTTTTTGACTTGTTTTTTGGCATCTTGGAGTTCTTTAGGTAGTCTCTAGGATTTTGGAGAGATATGATGCTTTATGAATCATCCCAAGCTAAGGTTGAAGTGTAAAAATTAAGCTAGATAATTGTTGAGGCTTCACACACTACTCCACAAGCTGCATAGCTTATGGGGCATTATCCCATAGGATGTGACCATGTTTCAAAATTAAGCCCTAGCATTTGGAATATTTTAGTATTTTTTACCTAAGCCCTATGGAGCCCACTCAAGGTCAAAATGCTTCAAAAGGAATTACCTCAAGCAAACCTAGTGTACAAGGCCTTTTTCTTTTGTATACATATAGTTCAGCATGTGATAAATAGGCTTGCTAGCATACTAGGGTTCGATTGGTAACACATAAGTATTAGGAGAGGGTTTCTAACCTTAGAGCTTAGCGTATGAACCCATTATGCTCTTGGTTTCATTAGTGCAGCATGTGAAAGTAAGGATTTAATAGCCAAGATCCAAACTCCCAACATTTAAAAGTGATCTTTACTTCTATTCTTCCCTAAGCTCAACGTGGTGGTGATAGAGGTGGAGGTTTTGGCCCTTGATTATAACAGGCTAAGGTAAAACCATATAAGTTTCAATGACCATGGTAAAGAGGAAAGGATCATTGAGAAGGATTTCAATATTGGATGATGCAAAAGAGGCTATGTAGATTATATCTAGGCTTTTAGATCCTTCTGCAGGTGAAGGATCTTCATCTAGGATGGCCAGGTATCCATCTCTTGCCATTTTTTCTAAATTTTTGCCAAATTGTGAGGATGTTTTTCTATCCCTAGGCCTATTCCAATGGAAATTCTTCATTTTGTCGATGTTGAATGCAAGGATTAGGATGTGAAACTGTGTTTAGAACAAAATTTTGGATTTAGGGCTTGTTTCCATGAATATTTGAATTTTTTTCTAAGCCTATTCATAGTGTTTTTGCCTTAATTTTGGTGAAAACTAGCCAAATTTTGCTATTTTGTGGGAAGCTCGTGGAATGTAAATCTTAGTTTCAGGTTCCATAAAACTATTATACAAGGTTTTGTAGTCACACTGGAGGTGGAATCATAATTTTTGAAATTTTTATGAATTTTTTACAAGCTTTCCTCCAACCTAGTGCACTACGTTTTTAGCCTATTTTGTAGTTTTTTCTCTAAAAAATTAATAGTTTTTGCAATTTTTTAGCCACTTGTGGATAGTGTGTAGGGTCCCTAGAGGTTACCAGTGTAGTGTAGAGGAGCCCTTAATGAAGTTTAGAATTTTTAAAATTTTTTTCATATTTTTCCTAGATGTTTTACTACAATTGTTTCACCATAAATTGGGTTTTCCTAGAAAATTTCTAAGTAATTTTGAGTTAAAATTTTAATTTTTCTAGAGTTGTTAGTGGAGTGTTGGAGGAGGATTTGGGTCTTCCTAGGCTTATTCCTAGTGTTTAGAAATTAAAGTGATTTTTTAAAAAATTTTGTGAATTTTTTCTAACCATGGGAACTATTTTGATCAGTTGTAGTTTTTGGTATTAAGTTTTTGTGTTTCTCCAAACTGCTCTAATAGCGGTAGGTACTCTAGTTTGGGTTTGGGCTACTATTAAATATTTTGTGACTATTTTGGCCTTCGTTTGATATTGTTTGAGATTGCTAGGTCATCATATGGGATGTTTTAAGATGTTGTATTGGTTTAAATGGCAATGTATGGGCTTGATTGACCAAGATAAGTTATGTTTTCCACCACCATTCTCCCTTGCACCCCCCTAATTCCTAGTGTATGGGCTAATAAAGTAATTTTTTCATCATGTTTCTTGCTAATTTTTATGTACAAAGCTTCAATGTTATTTACTTTGGCCTGCTAATCTCATTAATACTTGGTTTCATGCTAATTGTTTGTCTAAATGTCTATGATTTAGTTTTCATGTTCAATGTTTGCTAAAATGTCAAAATTCTAAACTTTGGTTCATGTTAAAGTTAGAATTAATGAATTTTTTTATCTTCTATATTTTTGGTACCAACGTTGGCATTATGGGTGTTATTCCTAGTTTTAATTTTGTTAAATTTTGCTTTATATCTTCTTATGGCTATGGTTGTATGGTTTGGCTATGCAAGGCATTACTAAAAGCCATTCTAATCATCATTGAGTTGGTAGGGATCTTGTGCTTCATGGGGGTGACTACACAAAATAGCCTTGTCTCCCATTTGAGCATTGATCATCACAAGTTAGTGTGGTTTAAGCTTGGGAAAAAAGAATTCATGATGTACCTACTCCAACATTATGGTGTGATCATGTGGTCATACTTGGTAGTGGATGTTGTAGCCATGATCGTGGAGAATCTCTTACCAAGCTCTTCTGGCCATATCATGAGGTTTATGATTAATGATCTTGATACCTGAGTAGAGATCAAATGGAATGATGGTTAGTTCACTCTAGGGATTTGAAATTTTTCATTGATTTGGGATGTGCCAAAGTTTTCATAGTACAACATTGACAACACTTGAATGATTGGTCACCGAATAAGTAGTTTGTTTTAAAATCCTCATGGGTCCTTCTACCTCTTGATAGCATAAGTTCTATCTTAGTTTGACATTCTATTTGTTTTCATTGCTTTTATGTTGTTTATTCAAATCATTGTCATGCTTAGTTCTTTGTAGGCATAAACTACATAGTGGAGGGTTGGTAAAGAGTAATCAAATTTTGTATTTGGCTTGTATAGCGTTAGATGTGTTCACGCAAGGTGAGGTTGTAAGACTGGAATTTCCTAACCAACTCCATGAAGACTTTGGTAGGTATACTTCATGGTATTCTAACGTATACTGCACGTGTGTGATGATCCATTATGCACATGATTGGTGGGATCGTCTAGATCTAAGAGTACGTGCATGCATTTGTGTTAAGGTTTCCACTTTGTCTAAGTCTTGTGAGTGGTATTCATTAAAGTGTGGCCAACTTCCATAGCATTTTCATTTTCTAGTTAGTTAGTTTTTAGTTGTATACCTTCATGGCCTTGGATTGTCTACCCATGTAAAATGCTAATGAGCTACCTATGTTGGGTTGTAGTTTCTATGTGTGAGTTTACTTTTGCTATGACCAGTTCAAGCTACACAAAAAAGAAGATCCAACTTAAGTAGGATGAAGTAGGGAGATTCAGTAGAGGATTTCCAATGTAGGTTTTCTTGACTTGTTTATGCTTCCTAGTACATCAATGTCATCATTAGAGATGCTAAATGTGGTTGATCTCTTTGATAAGGGAGTCAACAAATTCATTTCTTATGTGCATGATTTCCCTATGGTCTTGAGCATTAGTGAGTCCACATTCAGTGATCTCTTTGAAGTATCTTCTAATGACATTAAGGTTTTCATAAGATTAGGGAAAGAGGTGAGCCATAAAGAGGAAATGAAGGAATGGCTTAACTCTTCTAATAGTGGGGCACTGACTTCTAACAAGTGCAAAGGTAAGGAAGCCAATGAAACTTATCCTGTATTTCACTCTAGGGCCTTCCCTATGTTGCTATCATACAAGAAGAAAAATGATGCTCAATAGGCTTAAAGCATGAAAAAGGTCTTAACCAATGGTACTAGAATTAACTAGTCTACATTCTTGGTTATTGGGTCATAGGATGAAATCCAAAAACTCCACAACAATCTTGATTCCATATAAGATATGCATTTTACATTCTTTGTTGTGTATCTTAGAAGGTTTGCAGAATTCTTGGTGGTACGAAAAGATGGAAAGTGGATCGGTTGTGATCCCTCTTAACTTTTTGAGCCTTGGGTCAAACACATCATTTTGATGATGCATGTCCAAGATCCATTAGTTGAGGATATTGAAGAGTCATTATCAGTTACCACTAAGATGTTTAGTGGTGCATGATATTCTTGCCTTGACAACACAAGGGTGGAACCCTATGTTACACATGGTAATGCCAAGAGAGCGAAAAAGGTACAGGTAGAATCTAATGGTGTAGCTAAAGAAAAGATGAAGATGTCACAAGTTGAAGTAAATGCTCCTGTCATTGATCAACCAACACATAAGAAGGTAGTAATAAAGTTTGACAAGGTGCATCAATCCATTGATGGTATGTATGTATATATTATTTATGTTGTTATTTGGTATGTTTTATGTTGTTTTATACGGTTATATATTTATATCATTATTAAAAAAATGTTTGCTAACTTATTCTATGTTTTGGCTTTGACATGGTTGCAACAAGATAATAGGGGTTGGTTGCCCAAGCTGCTGCAAAAGTAGAATGAAGATGCAAGATAAAGGAGGAGCGAATATGTAAGGAGGAAGAAGAGAGGACATCCAAGGGAGCATTGGACTTATTTCCAAAAGGTACTTTCTCTATGAGTATACCACATGATCTTCTAGATACTCTTTAGTTTTGTTTATATTTTTGTTTTTATATGTCTATCCTTAAAAACTATATTGATGGTCATTGTTGTTGCACTACATGAAACTCTTCTAGAAGCATCCACATCTAAATTCCATTTAAAGCCTTGGTTTAAGGTTCTAGACAAGGTAGAATTCATGAAAGGAATGGTGGATGATAGGGTTGATCAATTATTATAGATAGCCTTTGATGTTGGTAAGAACAATTAGCACATTTTTCATTTTATATTTTTATGGCTTTTTATATTTTATGGTTACATGATATTAGTAGTGTAAAATAGTTTGGTTGTTTTTATTTTTATGCTGTGTTTTGGCTATTGTAGTGTTCAAAGTTAGATGGGATCCTTGTTGACCTTTTGGTATGTCAAAACCTTAAGAAAAATGGAGAATAAAGGATGTTTTCATGGTGTTGTATTTATAGGACAAGATTATGGACAAGACCTTCGAATTAGGAGCAAGAGCAAAGGACTTAGCAAGAGCAAAAGACTCAAGGACTCATAAACAAAGTTGACATCATCAAGAACTTGTGAAGTATGTGGAAGTTCAAGAGCATGGACAAGGAACAAAGATTTCAAAGTGCAAAGGAAAATCAAGACAGACATCTCCAAGACATAGTAAATGTCTTGAAAAAAGTAAAAGAAAATTAATAGAGACATCTCCCTAATGTCAAAGACATCTTGGCCAAATGGAATATTGTTCAGATGAAGATGTCTCTTTAGTGAAAAAGATATCTTCATGAAGATGTTGTTCTCTTTTTTTGCCATGCGAGATTAATGTGCTTCTTGCAGGAAGGCATCTTACTTGAACTTGTTGGGATCCTATAGGATTGAGTGTTGTTGTAGCACCACAACATTTCAAAGCGAAGCTCAAGTTGTAAAGGTTGTGGAATCTTAGAAACCAAATTTCTAAGCTTGTTGGGACCTTGTGAGGTTGAGTGGATTTGTTGCGTTAAATCACTTTGGAGTGGAGCTTAGAGCTTGTATAGGATGTGGTATCCTTCAAATCATATTTCAAAGTAACAAAGTCTAGAGGTGTGCTAGCAAACTACCCTTTGAGTGTGGACTACCCAATTTGGGGAACCATGTTAAATTAGGTGTATGCATTAGCGAATTATCTTTTTGGGGAACTTATTCATCCCCCCTTCTAAGTTCAATGATCCTTAAGTGGTATCAGAACCTGGTACTCTTGTCTCTTTATCAAATTCAAGAGTGAAGAATGGAAGGGGCAATCAACACTAGACATACTTGGTCAAGGATACTAATTTTGTTTGTAACCTACTATATCACTTCTACCATAAAGATAAATATTTCATTCCATTCAAAAATAAAAGTGTCTACACTTTCAAGTCTAATAGTGATCATGATATTTCTTTTGAAGAAAGGTATGGAATGTTTTTTCATGAAGTTCTTTCTTTCCAAAATTTATGTATTGAAATAAATGATTCTTTGAATGTCAAGCAAATTAAAATTAAAGTTTTAGATGATGAATTCTCTATCTCAAAAAGGAGAACTTAGACCTTAGGGCTAAGATTTTAAAACTAACAAATGTAATTAAGCAGATGAACAAGAACTCCTTGGAGAAGTCCAAAGATCAAAAGGAGAGCTTATTTAGGTTTAGTAGAACTTCTAAATCAAAAACTTTAAAATGCTTCTTTTGTGAAAAATACGATCATATTCAAGCTTATTACTACCTTAGATTAAATCACTACTCTTGGTCTTTACAAAAGTAACCTAGAATGGAAACCATGTAGGTTTGGAAAAAAGAAAGCTTGAAAAGAACTTGATGGATCAAATTTCTTTCTTTAATGACAAGACTAGCACATGGTACATTGATAATGGATGTTCAAGGCACATGATAGGTGACAAATCCTATTTCACCCATTTCACAAAACAAAATTATGGAACGGTTATGTTTGGAGATGATATGGAAGCACCTATAATAGGTATTGATACCATAGAAGGTAAAGGTAAAGGATTACCAACTATTAACAAAGTGTCTTTTGTTGATGGATTAGAGAATAATCTTCTCAATGTTATTCAACTTTGTGATTCAAATTTTAGTGTTACTTTTTCAAAAGAAATATGTAGAATACAAGATTTATCTACTAGAAATGTTGTGATAGAAGGAACTAGAAAAGGAAATGTGTATACCACTATTTTTGGAAATTGTCCTAATCTTAAATCCAAGTGCTTAGTTAGTTGTACAAATGATACATGTCTTTGGAATAGAAAGCTAGGCCACATAAACAAGAAAATTCTTCAAACCTTGGTATCAAAGGAAATGGTCTGCAGTCTCCCCAGGTGTAAATATTTCAATCTAAATACATGTGAAGCTTGCTAGAAAGGGAAATAAACAAGGGTTAGATTTGATAAGAAAAATTGTATTTCTATTGCTCATCCCTTAGATTCTCTTCATATGGACATGGTTGGTCCAATTTAAACACTTAGCTTGGGAAAGAACAGATATTTTTTGACAATTAATGATTATTATTCTTGCTTTACTTAGGTTGATTATTATTCTTACTTTACTTAGGTTGCTTTTTTACATCATAAATGAGGTATTTGATCATTTTTTTGAGAATTAGCAATTAGATCTAGAAAGAAAAAGGATATGGTATTAAAGTAATCAAAAGTGACAATGCAAAGTTTTAATAGTTTTGTCAAATGAATGGTATTCTACATCAATTCTCTACTACAAGAAATCCTCAATAAAATGGGGTAGTTGAACAAAGAAACAGAATCTTAAATGACATGGGAAGAACCATATTAAATGATCAAAGTCTTCCTCACCACTTTTGGGCCAAAGCCATCAATACTACTTGCTATGTTTCCAATAGAGTTTTGGTAAGAATATTTACTTCTAAAACCCCTTATGAATTGTGGACTAATAGAAAACCATTAGTAGCTTATTTTCATGTGTTTGGTTCAAAATGTTATCCTCTAAATGATAAAGATAACTTGAGAAAGTTTAATCCAAAAATCAATGAAGGCATTTTCTTAGGATATTCCCTAGTTAGTAGGGCTTACTAAGTGTTTAACAAAAGGATGAATATTGTAGAAGAAACCATAAATGTTAAAATAGATGATCATGACATTACATATCCTCAACTTGATGATGAAGTTATTCCCATTCAAAAGTTATCTAGCCCCACTCAAGTGCAAGTTGACAAAATCTCAGAAATTGATAGTGATCATGAAGAAGAGCAAGATAATGAACTTCATGAGATATCCCCCACTCAATAGAAAATGCCTAGGCTTAGCAAAACTCACTCTCTTAACAATGTTATTGGGAAAGTTCAAGATGGTGTTTTTACTAGAAGTCAAATCAAAGAGATTTGTGCTTTTTCTACATACCTCTCCCAACTTGAACCCAAAAACTTTAAGGAAGCTAAAGAAGAGGAAGGATGGATTTCTGCTATGCAAGATGAGCTCACTCAATTTGCTAGAAATGATATATGGGAACTGACACCTAGGCCAAATTATAAACCTTTTATTAGAACAAAATGAATCTTTAGAAACAAGACTGATGTAAAGGGAAATAACATTCAATATAAGGCTAAATTAGTGGCCAATGGTTACAACCAACAGGAAGGGATTGACTTTGATGAAACCTTTGCTCCTATTGCTAGGCTGGAATCTATTAGACTTCTTCTAGCCTACGTTAGCATAAAAAATATAAAGCTCTATCAAATGGATGTTAAAAGTGCCTTTTGTAATGGAACCATAAAAGAAGAAGTTTACATTGAACAACCTGAAGGATTTGTTGATTCCATCAAGCCTAATCATGTTTACAAGCTTAAGAAAGCTCTCTATGGTCTTAAACAAGCTCCAAGAGCATGGTATGAAAGACTTTCATAACACCTCACTTCAAATGGTTATGAAAGAGGTAAAGCTGATGTTACTCTATTTCTTAAAAGAGAATGCAAAGATCTTCTAATAGTTCAAATTTATGTTGATGATATTATTTTTGTTGCCACTAACGAAATTATTTGCAAGAAATTTTCTAATCTCATGCAGTTTAAAGTTGAAATGAGCATGATGGAAGAACTCAAGAATTTTCTTGGGTTTTAAACATATTAAACAGTTTATGGAACCTTCATTTGCCAAACCAAATATGTTAAATATCTCTTGTTCAAGTATAGCTTAGTAGATGTTAAAGTTAAAAATACTTCTATCACTGCAAATTTCAAACTCATCAAGGATGATCAAGGTAAGTTTGTATATCTCAAACTCTATAGAGGTATGATAGCTAGTCTTCTTTATTTAATTGCTAGTAGACTAGATATAGCCTTAAGTGTTGGAATGTGTGCTAGATATTAAATAGATCCAAAGGAATCTCATTAGAAAGCTATTTAATGTATTGTCCATTATTTGAAAGGTACTACTAACTAGGACCTTTGGTATCCAAAGGATTCTACACCTGATCTTAAAGGATATTGTGATGTAGATTGGGCAGGCTGTTCTAATGATCACTGAAGCATGAATGGAAACTGTTTCTTTTTAGGAAAAAGTCTTTTTCTTGGACTAACAAGAAGCAAACATCCATAGCTCTCTCAATAGTAGAAGCTAAATATATCTATTTCAATATTTACTATGATTAATTACTTTGGATGAAAGAAACTCTCAAAGATTTAGACGTCAAAGAAGATTCAACACCTATTTACTATGACAATAAGAGCATCATAAATATGACAAAAAATCCCATCCAACATTCTTGTATGGAGATTTGCCATCACTTTATATAAGAACATACTCAACATGGACATGTAAGGCTAGAGTTTATTGGAACAGAGAGTCAACTAGTTGATGCTTTCACCAAACCTCTAGATGAATGATGATTGGCTTCTCTATGCAAACATATGGGGATAGGACCTTGTCCGATCAAGTAGGTCTTTTTATTTCCATCTTAATTAAAAATAAATAAAAAATAAAAATACATACACACATACATATTTCTCTACATCTATATTTCTTTATGCATCTGTTTAGGGGGAGCTTGCCTCACCTCCTTTTTATTCATGTCCAAAAAATGGGAGAAGTGCTTTTGTAGCCTATGTATATTATGATAAAGACTAATCCATTTTCTTAAGTTTTGTACATTACTAAAAATGGGGAGATTTTTGACCTTTTGGTATGTCAAAACCTTAAGAAAAATGAAGAACAAAGGATGTTTGCATGATGTTGTGTTTATAGGACAAGATTATGGACAAGGACTTCAAATTAGGAGCAAGAGTAAAGGACTTAGCAAGAGAAAAAGACGCAAGGACTCACAAAAAAAGTTGAAATCATCAAGAACTTATGGAGCATGTAGAAGTAGAAGAGCATGGACAAGAAACTAATATTTCAAAGTGGAAAGGAAACTTAAGAAAGACATCTCTAAGAAATAGTAGACTTCTTGGCCAAAGTAAAGGAAAATAAGTAAAGACATCTCCCTAATGTTAAAGATGTCTTGGTTGAATGGAAGGTTGCTTAGATGAAGACATCTCTCTCTAGTAAAAAAGATGTCTTCATGAATATGTCTTTGCAAAGGTGTCTTTCCAGTAGAGAAGACATCTCTCCTAAATAAAGGTTTGATGCAAAAAGACATCTTAGCCTCGAAGATGTCTTCAATGACTGTTAGATAGTTGTTGCATGAATTTTGAGGTTGTTTCAAAAACATATTAACTATAAGAAGACTTCATTCCATTTTGAAATGTGAAAGCATTGTATACTATCAAGTGTTATTGTCAAGAAATCATTGTTATAATCATTCTCTTGTTATTGCTCCTCATTGTACATTCTTTTGTATATTGTAATTCGTCAAAGTGAGCTATGCCTTAAAGTACAAAGATCAGTAAACTTAGTTGCATTCATTCCTTATAATTGTTATTCTCTTTTGTTGCCTTGCAGGGTTGATGTGCTTCTTGTAGGAAGGCGTCTTGCTTGAGCTTGTTAGAATCCTATGGAATTGAGTGTTGGTGTAGCACTACAATACTCTAAAGTGAAGCTCAAGTTGTAAAGGTTGTGGGATCCTTAAAACCACATTTCTAAAATTGTTGGGACCTTATGAGATTGAGTGGATTCATTACATCAAATCACTCTGGAGTGGGGCTTAAAGCTTATACAAGGTGTGGTATCCTTCAAGCCATATTTTAGAGCAACAAAGTTCGAAGATGTGCTAACGAACTACCCTCTGAGTGTAGACTACCCAAGTTGGGGAACCATGTTAAAATTGGTGTATGCATTGGCAGATTATTTTTTTAGGGAACCTATTCATCCCTCCCTTCTAAGTTCAATGATCCTCAATCCTAGATGAGACATTGAGCTCAATGAGTTTCCTACACTAACATCCGATATAGAGAATGTTTCATGGATGTTGTATGAGGGAGCTACCCAATGTGCTATCCCATGTTCTAGGACATATTTAGAGTTCCAACACTCTAATGAATTTTTGTGGGAGGAGGTTGTATCTTTGAGAAAGTAGGTGAAGGAACTATCAAATGAAAAAATGAGCCCTCACAATTGCAAAGAGTTCATAGAAGCTTATGTAGCTAATAAGGATTCTTTGTGCATGAAGGAAATCAAGTGGTCATGGTATTGGAGTGCCATCCAAAGCAAGGTTTCTCTACCTAGGAGCAATGTGAAAAAAGATATGAAAATGGAGCTACTAGTTCGTAAGACTAAAGATTAGAGGGATTATTATGCTTGGGTACTTGAGTGGGGCAAAAAACAAAAGGATCACAAGTGGTGGTACAAAGCTGAGAATATCTAAAGTTGTGGCATATGAAGGCTACTGAATGGTGAAAGCATAAGTTGTTTGTGCAAGGGATAAATGTAGAGGACACCTTCAAGATGTTTGTAGATTCAGTGGTGGTGATTGATTCTCTTGTTTCTTATATCACTACTATATTTGGGGAGACTACTACAGCTAACCTTTCCTACAATCCTCTTAAGTGGATACACATTGAGAGGAGAAATGGCCTAATAGAAGTAGATCTAGGAGAAATTGACTAGGCTAACATGAGTGAAGAATAAATTCTTCACATGCTAGAGCTTGTCTCCGAAAGATATTATTCTAGAGTCCACTAAGGTATGTATCAATGTGTTTTAATTAATCAAAAATTTTGTCACTATGTTATGGTCATATATTTTCTCATCGTGGTCACTAATCACTTGTACATTTCATTGTTCATAAGCCCTAGGTGATGATGATTACATTGGTGATGATGTAGATGATGATCCTCTTCCTTCTCCTCTAGCTTAGTTTTGGCCACTATTAGACATGCTACATTTTGTTATTTTGGTTATAGTGTTGTAGTTATTTATTCTGGCTATCATAACCATTGGAGATTGTGTAGTATCTTTGTTGTTGATTGTTGCATAGTACAACTATGACTATAGGATATTTTATTTTTGTTATTGCCATATAGTGTGGGCATGGCTACTATTCTAGTTTTGGTTTAAAGCATATCATTTTTATGAAGTTTTATGCTTGCTACTTTTCATGTCATTTTATAGTTTTATGTCAACATAAAGGGAAATAGGCATAGATCATAAACTTGACACAAAAATGTAAAGTAAAGGGTAGGTAGTAAAGTAGTAAATAAGGCATAAGAAGACTAAAATTTGTAAAGTGAAGAAAAGTAAAATAAAATATGTAAATAAAAGGTGAGAAGTAGATTACAAAGTAAAATGCTACATCATATGGTACATGGTTGAATGATTAGGTGATGTACTCAATTGCACAACTATTTCCTAATCTTTGAAAGATTAGGGAAAGTGTAAGGCCTCTGTTGCACAATCTTGTACTCTCCATTCCCTTCACTTAAAATGTTGAATGGGATCTCTTTCCATAGTTCATTCATGGCCTCATTTTTTTTGGTCTTAGTGTGCTTTACATCATCATTATTCCTAACTTCATTCTTAGTGGTAGGAGTTTCTTCTTGAAACTCAACCTTAGATCATTGTTTTATGTCAATATTTTTGATAGATAAAGGAACTATGCTATCTCTATGGATTATAATTTCACCTCACTCGTAACGTAGATGATTTTCTTTATGGATAGGGAAAGAGATTGCTCCTAATTTGGCTAACCAAGGCCTCCCTAGAATTAGATTGAACCCTAATGTCTCTTCCACCACTAAGAAATCGACAAATGTGGGAAATTATTTCCCAGAAATGAATTCTAAAGAGATGAATCCTCTCACTACTACTTGTGATCCATTAAAGAACTTAAGAGTAGAAGTAGAAGTACTTTGCATATGTTTTACCAAGCCTAAATGTTCCATTATGGAAAAGGGTGTAACATTTGTAGCCTTTTTTTTATCAACATGCACTTGGTGTACCTTATATTGACCAACTCTTATAGTTATGAAGAGAGGAGCTCTTGACACCTCACCACCTTGTGAACTGGTCTTTATCTCACTATTGTTAAACACTAAAGTAGCTGACTTTGTTTCTTTTCTAGGTGAAGGTGGCATCATTACTACATGAATGGACTCTTCATTGACTAGAATATCTTCACTGATTAGGATGGAGGTTAACATCTTAACCAAGGCTTTGCAGTGAGTAGAGGAAATCATCACAAGCTCTTATAAGCTCAAAGAAGTATTTTTTTTTGTTTAAGCAAAAGCTTGACCTATTCCATGGAAATGAGGAAGTCTTTGTCATTGTTTGATGTTTTTTCGTTCTTGTTGCCCTTAGCTTCTTGCATTCTACCTAAAATTTTGACCTAATACTTTAGTATTTGTGGTTTAGGCCCCTTATCTTTGCTTTGTTGTTTGTTGTCCTTCCTATATTAACTTGTTGAAGCACCTTGAGCATTAAAGCTCATGGAAATGGTTGAAATAAGTGTAGGCTTCATGGATCTGCCTCCTTCCATACCTTTGGTTATTTATTGTTCTTGCCCTTAAGCTTAGGAGCTAACTTCTCATGTTATTTTGAAGGTGATTTCTTATTATCTAACTATAGAGGGGCTAAAGCATTGGCTACCATGGCAGGATGTTGGTTAATCTAGGCTACAAGCTTAGCGATGGTAGGAGGGGCCACTCTAATAATACATGGTTCTTTGGGATGTGTAGGTGATAGTATCCTTATGACAAAAGAAGTCCTTGAACTTGATGAAGTTGAAGCCCTTTCATCACAAGGAGGTACCTAAATCACAAATGACTCCTTGGCAAGTTTAGGGTTGTTATTAACATTGAATGTAGCTATGGTATACAAGTCATTATTGGCATTCAATGGGTCCTTGTACACTTGCATACCTTGGTTTTGGGGCCTAACTAGATTAGATGTATCTAGGACCAATTCATCACTATTTATATTTTTTGTAAATCATCCTTTAGAGCTAAGAAAAAATTAGTGCCATGGCCAGGAAGTTGGTGATAAAGGCAGAACTAGTCTAGCTTAAAGTATTTGGGCACTAGTGGATCATAGTTTATGGCTATGATGGGATCCTTAGCAATCTAACATAAGTGATCATGCCTTTTATGGGCATTCTCAAATATTTTGTACTAGATGTAGCTACTCTTGAGGAACTGATCAAGAAGCTTAGATGATTTCATAAGTAACTTTGTGTGCTTGGATTGATCCTTTCTTTCAAAGTTAGGCCTAGGTGGATTAGAGGTAGTAGCACTAGATGTTGAAGGTTGAGTGGTGGTGATAAGGACCTTTGGCTGAGTTATTCTTGGCCCTTATGTGGTTTTATTTTTTTGGCCACTATGTCCATGGCCACATGGTTCTATTTTCCCTTGTTCATATGTTTTCTTATCTACTAGATTTTGTATGTCACATATGTTGGATCATTATTGGCTTCCGTAGCATCCTCTATGTTTTTAATTTGGAAAAAGGCTTGGCTACATGACTGCAAGTCTAGGTAGTATATACCTTGGACTTGATGAAATCATTAACCACCCCTTTAAAAATGGCCAAAATGTGTGTCTCAAAGATGGACTTGGGGATTTCATTAAGGGTAGCATTTCATCTTTGTATGAATTTTTGAATAGGTTCAAGGAGCCCCTACTTGATCTTCATTAGTTGGTCTAGCATGGTATCAAGTCTCAAGTTACATCTAGAGCAATTAACAAATTATGAAATCAAGTCCTTCAGAGGTAATAGAGCCTTGGGGTAATGCATGGTACCAATCTAAGACTTTTCCTGTGAGAGACATAGGGAACATGCACACCATAGTATGGGATCAAGCTTGCACTAACAGGTACTCAAAACAGAAGGTAATCAGATTTGAATTAGGATCACCATTGTCATTGTATTTGGTAAAATGGGGAATTGGAATGCCCATGGGAAGAGTTATTTGTGGGATGGTAGGACTGATGGAGCCATCTTGATAAAAGTCCATAATTTTAATCATCTAGATAGTGGAAGCTTTAAGTTTTTGCAGCTTTTTAGATAGGTTTTAGATCATTTATAAGGCTTGATCCAAGCCTTGGGACATTTCCATGAGTTGAGGAGTTTGAACTGATGGTTTTGGAAGAGGTTGGATGGCCTAAGGCTGTGTTATCAACATCAATATAGATGGAAGAGGCCAAGTCACCATGGTCATAGGGGGACTAAGTAAGGAGAATGATGTTTGAGTTGGAATGTGAGGAATAAATGGGATGAAGGGAGTGTGAGGGACTTATGATGCTTGGGGTCCTAAGGAGGGATCCATCAAGCTGGAGAAGGGAGGTGAAGTAAAGGACACCATTGATAATGGATGCATGGAATGGGATTGAGGTCTAAAGGGCATTGCTGAGAATAATGAAGTAGATTGGGATGTGGGTTGAGATTGGTGTGTTGCTATAATACGCATTGATCCAAACATGGTGGGATATATGGGAGAATACTGAGGAACCTAATCCACAAGGGACACTGGTGGCATAGAGCTAAGGATGGTTGTATAGGGAGCTAACTATTAGAAAAGGTCAATTGTACAAGGGTTACTAAAAGTCTAACTATATGTGAATGATTTGCTTTTTTATTTTTAAAATTTTCATGATTAGCATGCATAAAAAAGAGAGAATCCTTAGTAGGGGACAAACTGACCTTAGGAACTCATTTTACCAAACCTCTACATACCATAACATTAGTTTATGATTGTCTAGTTGAAATTAACAATACTTGGGAGGTGTCAGATAAAAAAAATGAGTAATAATATTTAAAAAATTCAAAGCCCATGAGATCATTTAAGATAGGGTCTAAAGATAAAGCCAAATGGTTTTGGGGATGTCATTTTACATTTTCATCCTTACAACCTAATGAGCAGTGAGTAGTCCCTACAACCAACCATACAAATCACTAGCATTCACTAAGTGATCCAATCAAATTCTATAGACTTTAGCTTTCTAAGTACACCTTGCTTAGGTAGTAAATCTCAAAGATGTGATTGTTTTCTTCCTAGTTCCACTTGTAAGGTGCAATGGTATGGTTAAGTATAACTAAGGCATATGATTTTATCAATTTTATGTTTTGCATTTAATGCACATAAGTGCCTAAAATAGAGTAATTAAATATTTAATTAATCTAATAACTAATTAATTCCCTAACTAATCCTAACACAAGTATCCATTTCCATCTTCCATATGCATCCTAAACATGTTGCAATGCTACTAGGTTACCAAGCGTTAAGCACTATTGGGATTACCAAGTGTTAATGTATGTTTGAGGTGGTCATACTTATGTGCATTAATTATATAAATTTAATTAATTACTTGAATGCTTGAACATAAAATGCATGAAGAATACATGCATTAAAGTAAATATTACGCTAAGTCCAAGTGCTACAAGATTTATGAAGAAAGCTCATTTTTATTACCATTTACACTAAGGTGTCCAGGTACATTGATGCTTGAATCAAGATCCATACACTTCTCACTTCTATTGGGGGCACTTAGGAAGTATTCTAACTCTAGAAGAAACAAAATGCAAGAGTTTAGCTAAGCCATTGATGAGCGGCTAGGTACCCCTACGCCCAACCATACGAATCATGGGCATTCACATGCGACTCGATCAAATTCCGTAGACTGTAAGCACTTAACATACACTAGACTCTAACCAATGAAACCTTGGGTTAGAACGGTCGTTGTCCTTCTAATCTCACTTGTGAGGTTCTGTTTACAATGGTTAAGTGAGACTAAGGCTAATGATTTTTATAGCTTTTTACTTATCTTTTGGCGGCTAATTAAGGTATGAAAAGTAAGGAATAAACTATTATCTAATCTATAATTATCCTAGCTTGTACTCTAACTAGTCCTAGCATAAGTATCTAATCCCATCTTCTAAGCACGTTCTGAGCATCTCCTAACACTTCTAGGTTGCCAGACGTTAAGCATCACTGGGTTTACTAAGTGTTTGATTTATGTTTGAGATGGTCGTACTTATGGCCTTTACGAACTACGAATAAATGATAGTGATTAAAATATCAATAACAGAAACTTAAGTAATTAACAAAGCATAAACATCTTGAACTATTGAATGCATAAAATAGCTAAGTCCAAATGCTACAAGGAATGCTTGAATAGTTCATCTTTATTGTCATCATGCCAATGGGCTCAGATACATGAACACTCAAATAAAGAGCCGATCACTTTTCTTACACCTACTGCAAGCACTTGGAAAATATTTTATCTCCTGCGAGAACAAACTGCAATAGCTTTGCTACAACTAATTAAAAAGATGCTTAAATGAGGCAGAAGGCCCTCTTATTTATAGGCCGAGATAGGCGACTGCATAAACGGGGCCACGCCGATGTAGAGAGGCTGTGTCAATGGGTCCGCGTCGACGTGGCCACATATATGTGGCCCAGTTGATGCATTGACTTAACAACACTTCATCATACCTCCACGACTGAGCAAAAACTTGTCCTCGAGTTACTTTACAATTTAGAAGGTATGGATTCGTATTTACAACACACATAACTTAAACACATACATGACACACATAACATAACATGAATTTGACCAAGTGCCTAAGTTATAGAGGAGGAAAAATTACAAAAATAGCGGTGTTCAGAGACAAAATTGAACAGCTTGCTGGTCCTGGAGCCTTTGCTGTGTAGGATGATGCACAAAATCGCTAGAGAAGATCACATCATCCCTAGGGGTGGTGGTTTTGACGAACCTTATCTAGCCTCTGGCCCATGCATTGGTGGTGGCATGGATGATGGTTGCCCTGCAGCAGTTGCAACCTCTGGAGGCAGCTAGAAAGCCTCCCATAGAGCCTTCATCTTTTCTTCCTTGCTTCGGGGATCGTTCACAGTCCATGCAGCTTCTCCAATGTGTGTTAGAGCTGGAACTTCCCAAGGGCATAGCAGTGCTGGAATGAGTTCATTTAGGTTGACAAACCAGGCTGCGAACTGCTTGCATTTGATGTCAAACGCTCGAACTGATGCTTGCAGCTGCTAGTAGTCATTCATCCTACAGCCCAGGTCCTCTGCGACTGTTCGTTGACCTTCAAAGCTTGTGTGGAGGACCTTGAGCTCCGCGTTTTCCATTGCCAGCTTTTGCTTCATTGCCTTGTGCACCTAGAACTCTCCCTCATATTGGAAATACGAGGCGGCCACTTGCTTTTCTAATTTTGACCATGGTCTTCCAGCTGTGAGCATAACCAAGTTTGCATATCGGAGGTTGGCAAGCTCCATGTATTATTTCATCTCCTTAATTTGCAGCTCTTTTAGGCAGATTTCAGCTTTATTAAAGTCGTTCAACACATCGAAGATAGGTTGCCATGCATCGCCTCTCTCTTGGAGCTACTAGAGTGCTTAGTTCATTTTGACCTTTGCGACTTGAATATGCTTTTCATTCACTTCTTTCTGCAATCCCACTTGGTCCCTATAATGGTTTTTAACTTTTTCAAATTTTAGGACCTTATTTTTCCAAGCGGGAATTTCGATTGCAAACTTCTATCGCAATGCCCAAACCTCCTCCATTGACAGATTTCAATTTTCAGTAGCCAACCTTCTTATGTCAGCGTTCACCCTAGTTAACTCCTCTTGCTATTGGTGGATGAAAGTTTTCATATGTTCATTTTTTGCACGAACATTGCGCAGGCGATGAACCTTCGTAGTCAGCTGTATGTTCTCCTGGCAAACCTCCGCCAAGTTCTTTTCTAAGTGATATGCTTGAGAATCTGCTAAGGACTTGTCAAAATCACCGTCTCTCGCACATCCTCAATGACCTAAAGTTTAAGTTGAAGTTGTTGAAAAGCTTCATCCCTAGTGATTTCGTAGTTGAGGATGGTTGGATCGGCAAGTTGGGCTAGTAATTGGGCTACCTTCATTGCCAAGCATTGATAAGCATCTTGACCAGCTTTAAGTTGCCCTTCTAAAATGAGGCTCTTGCCCCTTGCCAAGAGTAGCTCTGACTAGGTTGCAGTATTGTTGTCCGGAAGGTCAAAGACATTCGGAAGTAGTTTCTCGGTTCTCACTAGTCAGTCCAACAACTCTTCATGTTGGGCTACATCAAACATGCTATGTGAAGTTCCAGTAGACACTTGTACATCTTGTAGTCCATGAATGTTTGGTACAGGTGCTACCGATGCATTGAGAGCTGTAGCAATTATGTCAACAACCACTTTGGCTGTAACTTCCTATCCTTGGTGTTGCATCACCAGGACCATCACCCCTTCATCATCTTCCAAGTGTACCGAGAAGGTACCAGCATTCCTTGAAATTTCAGGGAACAACTATTTGGTTGACACTATTATCTCTCAGATGCTTGGATTTGTTCTAGTTGGAGCTAGTGCTCGGGCGGCAGAGAATGCCGACCCTACCCTTTTAAGCAAGCTAACTAATTAAGCCACTTGCTCCATGTGGCTCATGGCAGGGTAATAAACTGAAGGGTCTTCTCCTCCACTAGTCCTATTGGATTACTCTTGCTGGCTTGAGAGCATTTCCCAGATCTTGTGGATGTATTCTACTATGGTTTGTGAGCCCAGCTGCGTTGTTTGTGTAGGTGGTGGAGGTGGTTTCTACTCCTCCTCTGTCTATGTGGTGGCACGAGTTTTATCTTTCATCATCTCTTGCCACGAGGCAATTGGGACGCGTCGGATTACATCATTGGAATATTGTGCTATCCATGCTCGTTTGCACAACTTTTGGATTAGGCAGGGAAAGGGGAGAGCTCGTCTTCCATGTTCGTTCTTAGCGAACCTCTTTTTAACCTTTAGAAATAGCAGCTGTGGAAGACTCTTGGGGAATTTCCCACTCAAGGTGGCACATGCAGGAGTGGAGAAGGCTATGATTTTATTGAGTCTTACCATTGGGTTCAGGTGGTAAGATGCGATCTTTGAGTATACTCTTTCTACTTTGGTTAGGGAGTCGAACTTCTTGCACTCTATCCCATAGCACCGTTTGGTCCATTCCGCCTTTACCTCTGGATCAACCTGCTTTGGAATTTCCACCACATATGCCCCAGTTTCTGGCAACCCCAGAGCCTGCACTATCACCTCCGAAGAGTAAGAGACATAAATGTCTTTGATTCTTACTTTAGACCCTGGTTGCTGGTTCGTCTAGAAGAGATAAGTTTCTCCTAAGTACCATTCACCACTGGTTGTGATGATTGGCCACATCAGAGATTTCTGCAGTTGGAGCCTCACATCTTCTAGCGCATTCTCGAGGAATGGTCCAAAATTTAGCTCTTGAAGGACCATTCGCTGCATCTCGCTCGACGTGATAGCATCAAGATAGGCTTGGGTCAGAGTGACCTCAAGCCATGGTGCTATCCTAAGAGTCTCATCCTTGAGCGATTGCTCATTGGGAATCTCCTCTTCGAGAATCTGATGAACAGATTCCACATCAGGTCTTTCGTGGAAAGGCCTAGTTGCATGAGAGCCCTCCGCATGCTTTGGCAGTTGCACACCTCGTCCCCTTCCCGTGTGTGGGCACTTGTCCCTTGGTTGTGATGGTCCTTCATCCCTTTGGTGCCTCAGTTCAGGTGCCATTTGCAATCAACATAACCGCCCATTAGATCGTTCATAAGTAGCTTAAGATGGTCCGTATATACCTTCTCAGTTTGACCAAGTTATGTTGTTGGCACAGGCACATGTTAAGTCTTTCAGAGTGTTAATTTATGGGTTAGGGCCAAAGTTTTCATAATTAACCAATTAATTAACTAATTAATTAATTACAGTTAATTTTACAAAGGCACCACCCCCCCATGACTGAGAGTGTACCTCTGGTTGCTTAAAAGGGCAAGGATCGGTTGATGTGGACTCGCGATAGAATGTAGATGCATTGGGAAAGGTTAGGCAAAAAATGGCAAAAAATCCCCTCAATTTGGATCCCAAATGATAAAATTTTCAAAGCACAGTGGGTGTATATATAGGGTTTAGGCATTGCATCAACGGGGCTGCGTATACGCGGCCGTGTATATGTAGACACTGCGTTGACGAGGCCCTGTATACGCAGGGGTGTTTACTCGTTGACCAACCTAGAAAAAGCCCGAAATGAGGAATTTGAAATGTCAAATTGGGGCAGTTGAACTGCATGAGAGGCTTGAACATGGTTGAGGATATGAAGAAGGTAATTGAACATGAAAAAGAGAAAAAATAGGAAAATGAGACTCAAAAAGAACTCCGCGGGGAATAAATCAAGTGATGGGACCCGAAAACTAGTCAACCACGAAATCCAAAGGATGGGAGGCTTAACAAGCGGGATCAAGGAGATGCAGGTGGCTCCTCCCCATAGTAGGCCATAGCCTTAGTAGCCCCTGCATATCCCCAACATCGAGGTCCGTTGGCCCCGGGGCCAAGAAATGGTGTTCGCCAGGTAAGACTTGTACCTAAGAGATCCAACCAAGGCATGCGAAACTCATGGATATCACGACACACCTGCATGACATAAGATAGGCAGTGAGGTGAGGGACAAAGAGAATTGGATGAGGAGAGAGAGATGAGAGAATGGTATTCTGATTGGCGATCACATGAAACCCCATGTGTAGATGTGGTTAAGTGACCCGATAGAACCGTTCCTGAGTTCAGACACAAAACCATCCGCATTCAATGACATTGCAGCAATAGATGAAGTACTAGCCATCCCCCAAGCTAGCAAGAATGACCCTACAGAGAACCACCACTCCAACAAACATGAGAGAAAGGAAGTGGAATGGGACAAAGTTAGAGGGGACCAAGGAAGTCCCATAACTAGTGCGGTGGCTCGTTAGAGGCGGTCTAAGGGGTGTGCTTTGAATTCCCACATAGTGCTTTTTTTAATGTTTTTTTATTTTTGGGGGAACCACACCATGCAAAGACCCATGCATGTTCGCATGCATCCGAGTAAGGGGTGTGCTTTGAATCCTCATGTTTTTTTGTTTGTTTTTGTTTTTGTTTTTTGTTTTTTAGTGAGGACCACACCATGCAAGGTCGAACTGCCTAGAAGCTTCCATGGGGAGAAGGACGTGGAGCGGTAGGAAATCCATAAGGACAAACCAACAACCTCAGAGGGCAGAACAGAGCAACGAATATTGCATTCCCCTTGAAGTCACACCTGAGTTAAACCATTGGTTCATCCTAGAGTCTGGGAACTACACAAGTCACGCATTAATTATAAGGTGCTTAAGTGAAGGGGTTGCATGTTCTCAATGGAAGGAAAACCATGGAGTGGGTGAATGGGTGGATGACATGAACTCACTGCCAATTTTATGAGTAGAAAGTAAACGTAAAGTCCAAAAAGAACCATGCAAGGGTGGAAACTAGACAACTAGGTGGACGAGTGCACATTACCCATCGCAACGAAAACCATCCATGCTAGACATCTGAAGATAGCAAGATGACATATTAGCAATTACATGAAAAATAAAACATCCACAAAGAAATGAAAAATAAGTAAAGAAAGGAAGAAAAAGGTACAAAGAATTGGCAGATGTGTAAACAATGGTGAAAAACAAAAAAGGTGTAAAACAAAAAATGACAAAACAGCGAGGGGTGTAGTGGAATGGATCAGTAGGGAGAATGGTCTCCCCCACGACTGGGTGGAAAGGAGGAGATATGAAAAATGGAGCATGGCCAACTAGGCGATGATGAGGTGGTTGCACTGGTTGAGTGGAGTTCATGGAAAAGTTTTAGTTATTGGCAGTTGACTAACTGTGTTCTGGTGGGGTTCGCAGGTTTGTGAATGAGCAAGGCCCCAGATGGGAAGGTTTCAAAGACAATGTAAGGTCCCTCTCACAGTGTTTGAAACTTGGTCGGTTGAGATACATGTGAGGGGTTCCAATACAGCACTTTGTCTCCACATCTGAATGAGACCTTCTGTATCCTAAGATCATGTCATTTTTTGTTGTAGGCCTTGTGGATCTCATTGAAGGATAGGGCCACTAATCGGTTCTCATCTAGCACACTTAAATTGATCAATCATTCATGTTGTGCTAGCGGTAGGTCAAGGCCTAAGTCACTGGCGGTGGATAGTGTGTGGAGTTTAGTTTGAATTGGAAGTGTGGGCAACTTGCCATACACTAACTCATAGGGAGAGTACCCTACAGGAAGTTTCCAAGTGGAGGGATAGACCCATAGGGCATCGTTAAGCTTAGTGCTCCAATCCCTCCTATATTTGCTAATTGTTCAGGTAAGGATCTTGGTGATCTCCCTATTGGTGACTTCAGCTTGCCCGTTGGCTTGGGGGTGATTCGGAGTGGTAAATTTATGCATTACCCCTAAGCGTTGTATAAGTTTTCGAAAAGTGACACCTGTAAAATGAGTTCCATTATCAAAAATGAGTGCACATGGCACTCCAAACCTGTTAATGATTTGTTGTTGGACAAATCGTGCAGCAGTGCTGGAAGAATAGTCGACGAAGGCTGCCACTTCTGCCCACTTTGTACAATAGTCCATAGCTACAATGATGTATGCCTTTCCGTTTGATAGGGGTGTGATGGGTCCCATGAAGTCGATACCCCAAATGTTGAAGGGGTCCATTGGCTGGATCCACTGTTGAGGTCCCTCCAATCATGTCATCATCCCACCATCCCTCTAGCATCGTTCGCAGGAGTAGGCGAACCATTGTGCATCCCTGAAAATGATGGGCTAGTAATACCCTGCAAGAAGGATCTTAATGATAGTGCAATGTCCAGCATAGTGGCCCCCACAAGAGCCCTCATGAGCATCCTGGAGGATGCGTAGCGTATCACCATCAGAGACAAACCATTGAACTACGCCATCTGCACACACCTTGTAAAGGTGGCCATTAATCTCCATGAAACACTTGGCCTTATGGAGAAACTATTGTTTCTATCGATGGTTCCACTCCTTTGGCAACTCTTGAGTAGTGAGGTAGGTGAGGATGTGGCTGAACCAAGGGGATTCCTAGGGCACTTGCAGATCAACAGCGCTTGTGAAGAGGAGTTCATCTGGAAATTGGTCGGATAGGGACTCCTCCTCTTCTTTATCATCCCATTGCAACTGAGACAAATGGTCAGCAACCACATTCTCAGTTCCCTTCCTATCTACCATGGTAAGATCAAACTCCTGAAGAATCATCAGCCATTGGACTATGTGGGGGCTCACCGTTGGTTTGTTCATTAGGAACCAGATAGCATTGTGGTCAGTATGCACAAACACCTCGTATCCGAGCACATAGTGCCAAAATTTGTCCAAGGCGAACACCACCACCATCAACTCCTTTTCAATGGTGGTGTAGTTCAATTGAGCACCCACGATGCTACAACTTGCACAATGGATATAATAAGGACGTTTATGATCATCACACTATGTAAGCACAGCTCCCAAGGTATAGTTGGATGCGTCCATCATAATGTGAAAGGGTCTAGACCAATCAGGGGCTCGTAGAACTGGAGTTTCTACGAGTTTCTATTTTAGCACTTGGAATGCAGATTCACACTTCTTGGTCTAGATGAATGGAACATCCTTCTTTGTCAGCTCTACCAATGGCTTGGCAATCTTCAAGAAGTTTTCAATGAATCGCTAGTAGTAACCAGTGTGTCCAAGGAATGACCAAACATCTTTGACAGTACTTGGTTGGTGGGTGATTCCTTGGATAACCTTGATCTTTTGAGGATCTACGCTAATCCTTGTTTGTGAGATGTGATGCCCCAACACAATGCCCTCTTGGACCATCAAATGGCTCTTCCGCCAATTGAGCTGTAGATTAGTGTCTACACACCTTTTCAAAACCTGCTCCAAATGGTCCAAGGCTTGCCCGAACGTGGCCCCACAGGTGGGGAAGTCATCCATGAATACTTCCACCCCATTGCTAATCTATTACTGGAAGATGCTTAGGACAAGGTGTTGGAACATAGAAAGCACATTGCACAAGCCAAAGGGCATCTTCTTATATGTGAAAGTTCCCCATGGACTTGTGAACATTTTTTTGGCCTGGTCCTCTAGTGTTATTTGGATTTGGTTATAACCACTATAACCATCCAAAAAGCTATAGTAACGGTGCCCTGCGATGGTGTCCAACACCTGGTCCACAAATGGGAGTGGGAAGTGGTCCTTGAAGGTCACCATATTGAGCAACCAGAAATTAATACAAATCCTCCACTTACCACCTTTCCTGGGCACAATAATGAGTGGGCTCACCCATTTGCTATCGACGACAGAATAGATGAATCCTACCTTTAGCAATTGTTCGATTTCATCTTCTATGATCTACTTCAATTTGGGATTCAACCATCTTTGTGGCTATCATCGTGGCTTCATGGAAGGGTCAAGATAGATCTAATGCTGGCAGACCCTAGGATCAACTCTAGTCAACTCAGGATATGACCATGCGAACACAACAATCCATTTGTTTACCACCTCTAGCAACTTCTTCTTCTGTTCTGGGGCAAGTGTGGCATTAATGATTATTGGCTTTCCATTTTGCAAAAATGTATACTCTAAGTGAGCCAGTAAAGAATTTAACTCAAGGGGCTCTTGTTTGAAGCTCTCAAGGATTTCTAGCTTCCCCTAGTCATCTTGGTCATCAACAGTGGAGACCTATTGATGAATCTCTTCCATTTCATCTTTGCTATCGATGTAGGCTTGTACAAGCCCCTCTAATGGTTCCATGCACAATGTGCTGCTAGTAGGATTAGTTGTCAGCCATTGGGTGCCCTCTTGGTTAGTGGCTGCTACGTACAGGCACTAGTGAATAGGTGATTCCTTGGTACATCAATTACATGCTTGGATGGATATCTGCTTAGTGGACCATAATTGTTGCACACAGTTGCACCTTGAGTCACTGTACGTGATGCATGGAACACACTTCTTCTCGATCTTCTCGAAAGGATTTTCCTTTAAAATTTCAAGGGATAGATCGTGGAGGCCTAGTCGTGCATCCACGGTGCTTAGCCAGGCCCTTCCCATGATGATTGGGAAGTTCCCCTTGCAGTTCCCTACACAGATGACTAAGAAATTAGCAAGGTAAGACCACCCACAGACGGTGGTCATAATGTCCTCCACCAATCCCAAGGGAACAGTGATGGATTAGTCTGCTAACTCGAGCTGGATGTTGCTCTTCTTTAGGTGGGGTAGGTTCCAGTTCTTGTACATATCATGAGAGATCAAATTGACCCTGACCCCGAGTCTAGAAGAGCTTTGCATGGCTCATTCCCTGCCACCTGAAGATAGATGAGGGGGCTTCCTGGATCAGTCAATTTCTAGGGAAGATGACCTACCTTGATCCAGTCGATCACGGCATGTGTGAGCATGACCGTTAGGACGTTGGAGTGTGGTTGGCTTTGAGGCTGCTCAGGCGGTGGAGTAGTGGAGGCACTTGTAGGTTCAAAGGCAATGGCCACAAGTGTGTGTGAGGGTATGTTCAAATTGTTGGGTTGGAAAAAGGAACATTTCCATGGCTTGGATTCTGGTCCACTTGATTGAGGTGTTGGTTGTAAGTTAACAGCCATCGTAGCATTTTGTTGCTACGGCTATGGTAGTATCTCTCCCTGCATTGGAGGTGCAGGTGGTAGCTGAGTGGGGTGTTGTGGAGGAGTGGCAGGAGAAGGGGATGAAGGATAGAATAGATGTGGGTTTTCCCCCCGGGGTGATGGAGATTCAGGGCAAAAATACTCCGGGGGTGGTAATTGTGCCGACCGAAATCGTCGGTGCGAGGCTGGAACGTTACAAGCACCGAAAGATCAGCGGACGAGCACAGTTGACCCTGCCTCCGCTTGAGGGTGAGCTGGAGCGGACGAAGGTAGAGTGCCTTGGATGGTCCGCACGTGGATCAAACAAGGACTTCCCCGAGCGCCACTGAAACATTATACGCTGGGTTATGTGTAAAACAGGGCGTGAATGGCGAAACAAGCGTACAGCGTAAGCGTAGAGGGGCGTAAGCACTGTCGGATGTAAACGGCGTAAAGAGATAGGCCCAGCGTGAGCGTGCGGGCTCGAACAGCGTACACATCGTAAAACAGTGTAAAGGGCGTAAACAGGTGCACACGACGTAAACAGTGAGCGTACACGGACGCGGGCAGCGTAAATGTAAGCTGGCGTGAACGAAGCGTGGGCCAAATTGACGTAAAACTGTAAAAGAACTTGCAAGAAGTGTAAACAATGAATTATAGAGTTAAAATGTTGTGCACCGGTCTAACGCAGTTGTGTAGGGACACAAGGCGGACGTAAAGCCCCGGTGGACGGGAGGGTGCGGCCGACTGACAGAGTAGGCGGGGCGCGGACTGTGCTCAGCGTGCAAGGCTTCCAGCGTAAGCGTAAGCATAAGAGGGTTTCAGCAGCGTAATTGCTCTGGGTCGACTCTGGTAAATTTCTGCGGGCCTCGTAAATGTGGAAAATTGGGCTATTTATAGAGGTAGGGTTACCGGGAAAAGCGGACGGGGAGACACGTGGCGTATAGACCGGGCGTTATAATTTAGAAACATGGTATACACCGGGCGTATATGCTACAACAGGCCAACGTATACGCTGGATGGATGCTGGGCGCATACGCTGATAGATGCCGGGCGTATACGCTGAAGAGTTTTGGGCGTAATACGTTGGGTCGTACACGTTGAAGGACGTCCACTTGCTTCAATCCTTGCTCTTCGGTGTAATCTTCATGTTGCCATTGGAGATCTTGACGTCGAGCGTGTACCTCTGCCGTACCTGGGCGTATACGCCGGAGAGCTCAGCGTACACGCTGGTCATACACGCTGGGCGTAGACGCTGGGCGTAGACGTCGGGCGTATACACTGGCACAACACTTAACCAGATGTTCCGATTTCCAAGATTGCCCTGTGTGACTTCAAATGTAGCCAAAGCTGCCTGTGGGTCATGGGGATCTGCTTCTTGTCAGACAGATGCTAAACTCACAGATTTTTGTGGTGTTTCATTGGCCCCTCTTTGTTGACGCTTGGAGGAATCGACCCGAGAAGCGTCGACAAAGAAGCGCAAAACACCACCAGCAACTTGACAAAAGCGCTGTCTCTTGCCACCTAGCCAGACCTCATCGTACCGTGTTCAGTGGTGAATGGGACTGAAAGGGCGAGATTGGCAGCTGGTAGGAGGGAAAGGATTGTGGGGATTAGTGATTGCCCGAGGAATCATGCTGGGGAAATGGGATGTTCAGGTGTGCGGTATGCCGGTCCTCGTCGATAGCCATCTTTTGGCAGACTCGGGATTCAGGCATGTGATGTGCGTCCTTTGGCGGGACAATGCTCTTGGTTAGTTGTTCAAGAGGACTTGTCGTCAATGCTAACGCCACGGGGTAGTGTTCGGCATTCTTTGGAGGAATAGCACCCTTTTTTGGGGAAACTGTTAGCGAAGAGCCAAAGCCATGCGATAGGATTTTCCCTAACTGCTTTTAACGAGAGTACACATTTTCGAGACCGATACCTTCCCGCCTGGGGCTTACATGGGAAGTGCCAGGGGTCCCGTTTTTTTTTTTTTGCAAGATTTGTCCTTGTACTCATGCGCGAATCTTGTGTTCTGTGTGTTGCGACTGCTGTAACGTTTCGCAGTGTGCAATAGTTTGGTAAATAGATAGTATGTTTTCGGGGAATAGGAATGGGCGGGTTAACGGTTTGATTTAGTCTTGCTAGGTGGACAAATGGACATTGCCTCTTCTGGCTGCCTATGATGGAACGCACTCTCGTACGAGAACTTCCGAGCGTCATCCTGCAAACACAACTCAAAAGAGACAAGAAAACCATGAGTGAGTTAATGAGTTTAGATTTGAACAGCTGCGGGTGAACAAAAATGTTGGGGTGATTCTGAGCATGGAATGTGAATGTCGACGATGCTGATGAGGGATGCAATGATTCTGATGAATGAATATGGCTGTGGGATGAG
>MNCI01012316.1:323916-344058 GCA_015680685.1 Gnetum montanum
CTAACCGGGATAGATGTTAACATGAGTACAAGAGCTTCGCGGTGAGTCTAGGAAGTCAACACTAAATCATATGAGCTTAGAGACGTGTTCTTTTGTTTCAGTGCCTGAGTGACTTGCGTTAGGACCGTCGCGAAATCTCTGCTGTCAGGAGCGTTTTGGTTAAGAGGGACCGGGTCCATCGGGCCCAAGAGTTTTATCTCACGTTTCTGTGGTTTGTCGTTCTTGGGGATGTTAGCAGTTTCACGTTGTTCGTGCGTCTGAGAGGTTTCGCCGCTGCTGCCTACGCCAGGTAGATTGTCAGATGATGCCATGGGTATGGAGCTAAGAGGTGTTGGTTTAGGTGGCCCCACGGCTCGCCGTTGGCGTTCTCTCTCCACGCACTCGTATGTGAGCCTGTCTGCCAAGCGTTCTCGCGTGCTTCGTGGGGGTGGATTTGGCCTCGGAACCTGGGATTGCCCAGGGACCTTTATGACATATGGAGTAGGGCGGGGTTGCGGGTATGACTGGGCAGGAGCCTGTGCAGGCACCCGGACGACGTATGGAGTTGGCCTTAGTGGGGATGGGACCTTCGTCATTGCAACAGCGGGTGGTACCCGGACTACAAAGGGGACAAGCCTAGCGTAAGGTGTTGTTGTATTCGCGGGATTAACGGGAGGGATGCGCACCACGTAGGGTTGTTGGTGCATCGTCATGTTGGAGGCGGGTGTAATCGAGGGCACTCGGACTATGTACGGCCGCTACGGGGTGCGGGATGTCTGGGGTGCGAGCGTGGGCTCAGCGGGAGGGATTTGAACTACAAACGGCTTGTTAGATATTCCCTTATTCTCAGGGTGTATCGTGTTAATGTGGGGCGTGTCGGGATCATCGTCACAGTAAATCGTGCTAATTGTGTATGGAGCCTCCTTAGTGTTTAGGGGGTCTTGGTACACCCCCATGGTCTGATTTTGTGGTTGTACGGGGTTAGCCCCGTCAAATGTGATGTTACCTTCGTCAATCATCCGTTGGATATCCTGCTTCAAAGTGAAACAGTAATCTGTTCCATGCCCCGGTCTTTGATGATAGTCGCAAAAGCGATCCATCCGGAATCCTTTGGGCACGGGGGGCTCATCTGGCGTTGCTCGGCTCGGATTCTGCACGAGTTGACAGAATCGGTCATGTCTTTGTATGGCCGTAGGGGATAATTGCTTATGGCTCATCAACCCAGCCTTCAAGAGTTGATCGAAGAGTTGGGAAGGCTTCATTGGCAGAGGCGTGTATTGAGAGGGTTCTTTCCTCTCAAAGTTCCGTGTACAATTCGTCGGATTCTATTGCGATGATGATTCCTGTGCGGTGGTTGTGGGTGGGGGGTGATAGTAGTTAGTAGGTGGCATCGGTGGTTTTTGTTGTTGCGTCCCTGCTACGGCTGCTATAGTGGTTTTAGCTTTTTCTTTGTCTTTCTTAGTATGTTGATTCTTAAAGGCCGTGTAGGCTGGATCGTGACTGCTTTGGGCAGCTTCTTCAATGTTCTTAATTTGCTCGAACGCCTGATTGAGATCTCGCGCATTGAGGTAATACAGTTTAGATTTAAAGAAATCGTTGACGGCTCCTTTTAGGATCGTGAGTAGGTAAAATGGGGAGATCGGTTCATGGAGCTCGTTCAGAGCTGCGCTCCATCTTTGAATAAATTTTTGGACCGGTTCGAGAGGCCCCTGCTTAATCTGCATGAGGCTATCCAGCGTGGGCTCGGGTTTCAAGTTATACTTGAACCGGGTCACAAACTGGCGTATAAGGTCATCCAAAGCGCAGATGGAGTTCCTGGGCAAGGCGCGATACCAATCGAGTGCCCTTCCCGTAAGGGACATGGGGAACACCCGGAGGACAGCATGGGGCCAAGCCTGGAGCAGTGCACATTCTAACCGGAATGTTATGAGATGGGCGTTAGGATCTGTCTCACCGTTATATTTGGTTAATGTTGGCAGGGGAACACCTTTGGGCAGGGTTAAAGGTGGGACAGAGGAGCTGATAGGGTCGTCGTTGTAGAAATCTATCACTTTCATCTCCCCATCGGTGACGGTTTTGAGGCGTTTTATCTCATCTGTCAATTCCTGCATCATTCTTTTGGCATCTGCCCAATCCTGAGCGTCTGGGAGCAAGGTGGTTTGGGCTTGCGGCAGGCTGTATGGGTTAGGCTGTTGGATGGTAGATTGGAAGGCTGAGAGTTGCGTTGTTGGTTGTTGCGTTTGGGGGAAGTGTACAGTAGATGGCACTAAGGACAATACGTTGTAGAGAGGAGGTTGTTGCTGCTGTGGTCGTGGCGGTGCCTGAGGCACATGACTTGGTGGCAACGTGTGGGGTGGTACATATTGGTGAGAAATCTGTTGCAACGTCGTCCCCATCATCGGCCATTGTCCGGCCATGTTGTACGAGGAGGCCTCTTGTTGGGTTATGGCGGTGAAAGGGGATGTTTGTGTTTGGACATGTGGGGTGTAGTGGGCAGATGTGGACACGGGCATAACATGTGGCATTCTTACTATTTGGGATTGGAACGTCACCCCCACGCTGCTGTGAGGGGGCGGTGCTTGTGAGGACGGACCCGTAGTTGTAAAAGGGTTACCCTGAGAAGGGGCTTGGGCTAACGCAGATGTCCCTTGTGACGGTGCTTAGGTGTGGGCAGAGTTAAAGGGTTGGAGGGGTATGGTTTCCCCTGCGTCTGGGTTAAAGATGGAGTTCATATGGTTATGTGGACTAAGAGTATGATAGGAGTCTTCATGCTCAGATTGCGCAGCGAACTCGTCCTCTTCATCCCGTGGTGGTTCTGCTGTAGCTGGGTCTAGCGATTGGCTTCTGTGCAGAAGGAGATGCGTAAAGAGCTCCGAGAATTGTTCCAGAATGGGAATTACGTCGTACGGGGAAGGAATGAATTCATACCCCCATCTGTAAAAGATCTCAAATTGCCTTTTTACTTCCATTTCAGCCCGGTCCACCGCCAGGCCAGCTTGCATCTTAATGCAAATGAAGTTGTATTCGTCCTGGCTTATAATGTTAGCGGCAGGGTCTCTCCCTTGCAACCTCAACGATCGGCGGGGTCCCATTGTGTATTGCCCTCCCATATGCTGTGTGGTGGACTACTGGGCAGCCGTTGTGTCTAAGATGTTGACGTTCTGGGTAGTAGCGGCGGTGATGTTGATGGGATTCATGATGGTAGACGGTTTGAGTGTGCGAGAGTGATGTGGATAACGGTGTATGCGACTGGCGTAGACGAATCTATAGGCTAAGTATCCGGCGTAAACGCTGGCGTAAGCGTGTAGCGTATACGCTAGGGTCTTTCTACGGCGTAAACGCTGGCGCAAGCGTGTAGCGTGTACGCTAGGGTCTGTCTGCAGCGTAAACGCTGGCGTAAACGTGTAGCGTGTACGCTAGGGTCTGTCTGCAGCGTAAACGCTGGCGTAAACGTGTAGCGTGTACGCTAGGGTCTGTCTGCAGCGTAGACGCTGAAGGGTCGACAGCGTAAACGCTGATCCGGGGGTTTAGACGGGGTAGCGAAAACGCTGGTGAGCGTAGACGCTGACGAATGTGCAGTCTATTTAAGCGAAGGGCCCTCCTTCTAGCGCCAAAAACTGTGCCGACCGAAATCGTCGGTGCGAGGTTGGAACGTTACAAGCACCAAAAGATCAGCGGACGAGCACAGTTGACCCTGCCTCCGCTTGAGGGCGAGCTGGAGCGGACGAAGGCAGAGTGCCTTGGATGGTCCGCACGCGGATCAAACAAGGACTTCCTCGGGCGCCACCGAAGCGTTATACGCTGAGTTATGTGTAAAACAGGGCGTGAACGGCGAAACAAGCGTACAACGTAAGCATAGAGGGGCGTAAGCACTGTCGGATGTAAACGGCGTAAAGAGATAGGCCCAGTGTGAGCGTGCGGGCTCGAACGGCGTACACAGCGTAAAACAGTGTAAAGGGCGTAAACAGGCGCACACGGCGTAAACAGTGAGCGTACACGGACGCGGGCAGCATAAATGTAAGCTGGCGTGAACGAAGCGTGGGCCAAATTGACGTAAAACTGTAAAAGAACTTGCAAGAAGTGTAAACAATGAATTATAGAGTTAAAATGCTGTGCACTGGTCTAACGCAGTTGTGTAGGGACACAAGGCGGACGTAAAGCCCCGGTGGACGGGAGGGTGCGGCCGACTGACAGAGTAGGCGGGGTGCGGACTGTGCTCAGCGTGCAGGGCTTCCAGCGTAAGCGTAAGCATAAGAGGGTTTCAGCAGCGTAATTGCTCTAGGTCGACTCTGGTAAATTTCTGCAGGCCTCGTAAATGTGGAAAATTGGGCTATTTATAGAGGTAGGGTTACCGGGAAAAGCGAACGGGGAGACACGTGGCGTATAGACCGGGCGTTACAATTTAGAAACATGGTATACGCCAGGCGTATACGCTACAACAGGCCAGCGTATACGCTGGGCGTAATACGCCGGGCGTATACGCCGGGCGTACACGCTGGATGGATGTTGGGCGCATACGCTGATTGATGCCGGGCGTATACGCTGGGCGTATACGCTGAAGAGTTTTGGGCGTAATACGCTGGGTCGTACACGCTGAAGGACGTCCACTTGCTTCAATCCTTGCTCTTCGGTGTAATCTTCATGTTGCCATTGGAGATCTTGACGTCGAGCGTGTACCTCTGCCGTACCTGGGCGTATACGCCGGAGAGCTGGGCGTACACGCTGGGCGTAGACGCCGGGCGTATACGCTGGCACAACACTTAACCAGATGTTCCGATTTCCAAGATTACCCTGTGTGACTTCAAATGTAGCCAAAGCTGCCTGTGGGTCATGGGGATCTGCTTCTTGTCAGACAGATGCTAAACTCACAGATTTTTGTGGTGTTTCAGTAATGACTTTGAAAGGCCGCATGGCTAGAAGAGTCCCGTGGAGAGACCGATTGCTGAACATAGTACCCATAAGGATCTGGCTGTTTGTAAGGGTACTACTACCTTGGAGGTGGCTACGTCGATGGGCCCACATTGACGCGACTATGTATACACGTACCCATATACGCGGCCTAGTCGACGCATTGACTTAATGACACTTCATCAGCTATTAATCCACGAATGTCATTAATGTAATGGGTACATGCATTTATATAGGCATGACTAGACACTGTGTTGATGTGTACCTATCAATGCATGACGAGATCACATTGATGCGCACATGTCCATGGGATTCACATTGACACAGTCCAATCAATCATGACTCATCATACCCCCACAATTGAATGAACACTTGTCCTCAAGTAAAAAAAAAAGGAGGAACAAGTTCTTTATAAAATTTTGGGAATGTATGGGATTATTGATTGACTGATTGACACACAAACTAACTCAACTGATGCTAAGTGCCCAAGTGTACAAATTTACAACTTTCTACAAAAATTAGTGTTCATGAAACCAAAATTGAACATTGTTACCAAAATTGATAACAAAACCCCTTTGGTAGCTTGAACATGAAGAGAAAATTAAATGATCCCAAGCGATGGAGGTTCTTGAGCTATTGAAGGACCTTCTCCTATTTCCGATGCACATAGTTGTTGTGGTTGAGATTGTGGTTGTGGTTTTCTTACTATAATTACGACTACTAGTAGAAGATGAAAATCATTTAGCAATTCTTTCATCTTCTCCTCCTTACTTTGAGGATCATACATGGTCCACATAGCATTATTAATGTGGATTAGTATGAGAATATCTCATGGATAGGTCATTGCAGGGAATAGCTCTTTTACGTTGATACACCAAGCTGTGAATTATTTGCATTCGACATCGAACACCTTGATAGCATTTTACAACTCTAGGTAGTCACTCATTTTGCAAGCTAGGTTCTTAGCTATTGATTATTTATCAGTTAAGCACTCTTTGAGAACATTGAGTTTAGCATTTATCATTTCTAGCTTCTATTTTGTCATCTTGTGATGCTTGAACTCAACCTCGTACAATAGGTACGAGTTGGCCATCTACTTCTCCAATTCTAACCTTGGCCTTCTAATAGTTAGCATTGCCAAGTTTGCATAGTGGAGGTTGGCAAGTTCCATGTATTTAACCATTTCCTCAACTTGTAGCTTCTTAAGATGGATTTCTGCCTTGTTATACACTTTTAGTCCATTGAAGATGGGCTACCACATATCACCTTCTTGTTGAAGTTGTTGGAGGGCCTCATTGACTTTTGCCTTCACCAGTTTAATCTCTTTTTCTAAAGGTTGACCTAATCCCTATAATGATTATTGACCCTTTCAAATTTGAGGGTCTCATTCCTCCAAGTGATGATTTCAATCACTGATTTGTAGTGAAGAGCATCAACCTCCTCCATCAAGAGATTATGATTTTCTGCTACCAACCTCATTAGGTCCATGGTCACCTTAGAAAGCTACTGCTACTGTTGTCTCTTGTATTCAACCATTTGTTCTTTCTAGAGCTTAACATTGTGTAAGAAATAATTATCCTTCATCAAAATTATGTTCTCCTTGCGAACCTTCAACAAGTCCTTCTAAATGCTAATGATTGGTCGAAGATTGCTGACTCCTTTGCATACTCAGCCTCATGAAGTTTGATTTGAAGCTATTAAAAAGCTTTAACTCTAATTACAGCTTGGTTGAGTATAGTGGGATCAATAAGGCAGCTCTTAATTACATAACTTCTATAGCCAAACACCAATTTTTCTTTGTGGCTACCTCAAATTGGGCATTGACAATGAGGTACTTACCCTTAGCCCCCAAATTAGGTAGTAGTCATGTCATCTATAAGGTTAAAGACCTCTAAAATCATATGCTTGGTCCCCACTAGTCATTCCAACAACTCCTCTTGTTATGCTACACTAAATCTCTCACTTACCACTCCTCTGAACATTTGCACGTCTCTAAGTATAATAATATCTGGCATAAACACAACATGAACATTTAAGGGCTTCGCCTGCTTGATCAGCCATCACCTAGATCACCGTTTCCTATCCTTAGTATTGTATCACCATGATAGTTACCTCGTTTCCTTTCTCTAAGTGCACCAAGAAGGTGGTGGCATTTCCAAAGATTTTTGGAAATTGTTGTTATTCTAGAATGGACACTATTACCTCTTGGGAACTAGGGTTCAAGCATGCAGGCACTTACATTTTTTTGGTAGAAAATGTTAGCATCACGTTCTTCAACCAGCTGATGGTACGAGTGACCTTGTTCAAATAGCTCAAGGCTAGTTGATATACAGATGGATCCCCACTCGATCCTACCTATTAGTACTATAGGAGTTACTTACAAAGTTTCTACATGTGCTCCATGGCAACACAAGCCTCTAGCATTGTTTCATGAGTGGGTGGTGGTGATGGCTACTCCTCTTCTTGCATCTTAGTAGGCACTTTATCTTTTATCATTTCTGCCCAAGAGGCAATAGGAGTATGTCTGAGGATATCATTAAAATGATGGGCTATTCCTTCCCTTTTGCATAATCTTTGGATCAAACATGGAAAGAGAAGTGTCTTTCTCTCACACTCATTTTCCTTGAAGTGCTTCTTTATCTCAAGATAGATTAGTTACGGGAGACTGACAAGAATTTTCTCACTCAAAGTGGTGCATGCATAGGTATAGAAGGCTATCATCATTAAATTGAGATGATAAGCTAAGATCTTAAAGTATGCTTGCTCTGCCATTGTGAGTGCACCATATTCCTTGTGGCCAACTCCATAACACACTACATGCACTCCTTATTTATTTTTAGGTTTACTTAGATCGAGATTTCTACCAAGGTTGCCCCAATTTCTGGCAACCTAAGGGCTTGAGAGTGTCCTCCACTAAGATACACTAGTGTCCTTAATTTTCATAGTGGCATCGACTTACTTGTTGTGTTAGAAGAGATATGTTTCTCCCATGTACCATTGCTCATTGGAAGTGATGATGGGCCACATGGGAGAGCTTTGAAGCTAGGTCTTAACATCTTTAAGGGAAAAGTCTGAGAAGATTCTACAGTTTAGCTCTTAGAGAATCAAATGTTGAATTTCCTTAGATTGGATTTGCTTGAGGCAGACATCCATCAATGTGACCTCAAGGTTTGGCCTTGGTCCTAGGGCCCCATCTCAATGGGATTACTTTGTTTCATCTTGGGGAATCTATCAAATAGATTCCACTTCAGGCTCCTCCCAAAGAGGTCTCATTGCATTTGTTTAAACTACTTATTCATGGGGCTCCTCTGACTGTTGATCCCTTCCAATTCTAGGTTACTTGTCCCTCAGTTGGAAATATCCTCCTTCCTATATACATTTAGGTCTAAGTGTCATTTGTAATCACAACATAACTAAGGATCAATGTTTGATGTGTAACTTAAACATTTTTGATACCTTGTCTCTTTGGATAAATTACTCTTATGTTATGTTGTAAGTATGGCAAGCTTGATTATTTTAATATTATTTTATTTTAGTGTCTACCAAAGTTCATTAGAAAGGTTTAACTCTCATGAATTAGCAATTTTAATAATATTTTATTAGTTAAACCTTATGGGAGTTAAAAAATTCCATATTTTTTTTGTCAAAAACCTAAGGTTTGTGGCCCCCATGATGTAGAGCTCACCTCTAGTAGTTGTAGAACTAAAAAATGAGATTAATCAGATAAGTAGGTTGAAATTTATGGGCTTTGGAAGGTTTTGGGCTCTAAAAACTACAAAGACTTCTTTCTTGTTTGAGAGAAAATGATAAAAATCTACTAAGTGTGGTAATATTTATAGATTTTTTATGATGCATTGATGGGATCTTGTCGATGCAGTTGACTGCATCAACGAGATCCCATCAATGATGCCAAAAGATAGAATTTTTCATCATTAAAAATAAGGGAAAAACCAAAGAGTTTTTACATAAAATTGAAGTTCTTAGGATGCCAAAAGAGTCGAGAACATGATGAAATGCTTGAAGAGGGCTAAATAATTCACAAAAAAGGAGATTTTTCTTGGAGAAAATTATGTAGTGTAATAGATTTCAAAGCAAAGAATGTCTAATTAATATGAAAGTTAACTAGCCTAACAAAGGAGTATGCAAGTGGGTCCTCCTCATAGTAGGCTCATACCCTTTAATGCCCTTGCATGTCCTCAACCTAAGGAGTCCATGGGGTTCATGGATGATTAATAGTTATGGTTAGTTAAGGACCAGATCACCAATGAAACTATTAAAGAACTTTGATCATATCAAACCAAGACATTGAAACAAACATGAAAAATAGTAGTGAGGCGAGTTATGAAAAGTATGGATAGATGAGAGAGCATAATGGAGTCCCGTATCATGGTGACGTGATGTTCCTTGTGGATTTGTTGTTAATATGACTTGATAACATCCATCCTTAGTCCAAATTAAAACCAACCACTTTCAATGACTTCACATTAACATGCTTAGACTTGTCCACCCCCTTAAGGCACAAGAATATCCCCACAGATCAATCACCATTCCTAAAGAGAAAAAAAGAGAAGTAGGAAGTGAGATGGACCTTAGTTAGAGGGGACCTTCAAGCATGGGTAACATGTCTTTCTAGTTTCATAACTAGTGCTTGTAGCATGTTATTTTGTCTAAGGGATGTACTTTAAATTTCCATTATTGTTTATTCTATTTTTTTGGATTTTTTGATGGGAACCACACCATGCAAATACTTTGCTTCTTGTTATTGGTTAACAACTAAATAGTGAGAAATCCATGGAAACACTCATGCACTTAGGAGGATAAGCAAGTACAAAGAGCATAAAATCCCCTTGAAGTCACATCCTTGTCTATCCATTTAATCCTTCCCAAGTTTGGAAACTATCAAGGTTACAAATTCATTAAAAGTTTCATTTAAGAAGGGATCTCATACTTCCAAAATAAAGGAACACCATAGAGTTTTGTGGATGGGTGGATGATGTAGACTAACTACTTGTTATCATAAAAAGAAACTATGTCTTAATTATCAACATCAAAATTCAAAGATAGAATTCAAACATTCGTGATGAGTAGTAAGGTACCCCTACATCCAACCATATGAATCACAAGCATTCACACATGATTTGGTTGAATTCCGTGGATGGGACTAGTTGTGCATCTAAATCATTATGCTTTAATCACAACTCGTTGTCTTCCCACTTGGACTAGTGGTAGCTTTGTCACATATGGTTTAGTCCAAAGTGAGGTATATGATGTCTAATCCTATGTTGCTCCTAATGACAATAAAGAGATAAATTAATTCAGCTAATGAACAATGGAAAGTAAAACCTAAACTAGTATATGTGCAATAAGTATCCATTCTTGATCATTTGTACACACCTTGGACTTCATGTAACTATCACTGGGATTGCCAAGCATGTGTTACTAGGTGTGCCAAATGATACACTGCTGGGTTACCAAGTACTTAGACTTAAGCGCTCATGATTAAGTCGTACTCATTTTGCTTAATGACAAGAATAGTGAATAGTAATAAATGGAAACATTAATTAAATAAAATAGTAAATAATTAAACAATTAAATAATTAAAGCAATAATAAATCTAAGTGAATGCGATAATGATGAAAGTAATCTCAATCTTTATTTCTAGTCATGTAACATGTCCAAGTATGTCACACTCAAACAAAGGTGTTGTATGATTACAAACATCACACCATGGGCATGCACTAGGAATAATAGAACTTAAATGCAGAAATCAATCTAAGAAAGACTATTAAAAACTAAGAACTAAAACTATGTTCCAACCATGCACCCAAGTGTTGTATTTATAGGCCAGCACAAAAGAGATAATATCAGGTACCCAACATTGTTTCTTGGGACTTGATATCACGTATTTGATATCAAAGCCTTATATTGGGTATCCGATATCGGGGATAATACAATGATGACTCATCATATCCTCATGATTGAATGAAAACTCGTCCTTAAGTTAAACAAAATGAGGAACAAGTTCTTTACAAAAATTGGTGGAATGGTATGGAATTATTAACTGACGTAGACAAACAAAAAAATGGACTTATTCATGCCATATGGTGCTTACAAAAATTGGGACACAAAATTATAAGATATAACTTGGGAAAGCTCATGTGGTTCTTGGAGGCGGTGGCTCTTCCATCAAGTGCTTCCCTATGTCGCTAGGCTTGTGAAATTTGTAGCGATCAAGCAATGCCTAGAACTTCTACTCTTCTTTCATTGGGTCATGTACCGTCCAAGCTACTGAACCAATGTGTGCTGGCACCGGTACATCCCAAGGACATGGTAGTTGTAGGAACATCTTATTGGCCTTCACATACCTGATCATAAACTGTCATTGTTCTTCCTCAAAGGCCCTAGCTCTCTCTCTTAATTCTTCATAATTTTTTAATCTCCTAGCTAGGTTTGAGATAACATCCTTTTGTCCATGGTAGTTGGCTTTAACCACCTTCAATTCCAAGTTTGCCATGTGAAGCTTTTGCAAAGCATCTTTTCTATCCACAAACTCTTTTTCATACAATGTATAGATGGTTGCTACCTACTTTTCCAACTCACTTCAAGGTCAACCAACTGTTAACATGGAAAGGTTAGCATATCTGAGGTTAGCCAACACCATGTATTCTTTCAAATCCTCAAGTTGCAAGTCTTTATTTTTCACTTTTGCCTAATGGACCAGAGCATAACTATCCAAGATGGGTTGCCAATTGGGATTTCACACTGACATGGCTCCAATAGTAGCTTTATCTATCTGGATTTCCTTTTCATTTATTTACTTATACATGCCTACTTGGTCGTGAAAATGTTCCTTCAACTTTTCATGTTTCTTGGCCTCATTTTGCCATGTGTTGATTTCAATTCCTGACTTTTGTCGAATAGTGTGGACCTCCTCCATGGAGAGGGTTATATTTTTCTTGGCTAATTTATTAATGTCCTGGTTGATCCTCATAAGTTGTTCTCACAACTAGTGGACACTTTCCTCCAAAATATTTGTTTGCTTTTCAATTGTGGTCAACCTTGAATTTTTGACGATGAACTGCTTGTTCTCTTCTTGTGCAACTATCAATTCCTTTTTGTGGATGTAGGTTTGTGCTTTGAATGCAGAGGCATTCCAAACCATCTTTTTCTTCTCCTACTCTATAGTTTTATTTTCCCCAATCAGTTTGGCCAGCTGCTCTATCCTGAATTACTCCACTTGGTGAGGTGCAATAAATTAAGCAGGATCCAGTCTTTTGGCTCTCAGGGTAACCAACTCTTGTTGTAATTATTGCACTTCTTTTTCTGCATGCTTCATCCTAGTCTTTGCCATGACTAGTTTTTCTTTAGTGGTGATGAGGTTTAATTGTGTTGCAGTGACATCACTGGGAATGTCGAATAAGGTGGTCATCACTTGCCTTATTTGTAGCAATTGATCTAATACATCCTCATGTATTGCAGAAGTTATTGAAGTCCCAATGAGCATTTTTGCATCTCTGGTCCTAGTTAGATCTACTAGGGGCACAACAGAAACATTGAATGATTCTTTAATGTGGTCTGTAATAACTTTGGCTATGCCTGCCACATCTTAATGCTACATTACCACTATTGTGGCATCTTCTCCCATCTCAAGCATTAGTTGGAAGGATGTGGCATTGCTAAAGATTTTTCTGGACCACTAGGATTCTCCTCCTAATTACAGTGAGATTTGTGCTCTTATAAGATCAGTAGAAATGGTGGGTTGTACCTCATCTAAGACTCTAAAGAGGCTTGACTCTTTCTTGCTTTCCCAGCTATGTCTCAACAATTTTCTGCAGGTGGCTTATTGAGGGTTTGTAATCTTGTGGTGGTGGCAATGGCGAAGCTTGTGTTTCAAGGCATTGTTTAGGCTCTCATTTTGCTTATTTTTTTAGTTCAACTTCCTTCTCAAGTTCTTACTCTTCACCAAGGTCTTTCCTTGGTGCTACAGGTTTGAGAAGCTCAACGAAGGAAACATTTTGAGCCTTCCTATGGATGTCATTTGTGTACCCCAGGATTTCATTGCATTTACATAGCTTTCTAATTAGGAAAGGGAATGGAAGCGTTGGTTTTCCTGCCTTTTTCTCCTTAAACTACCTTTGGATCTTTGTATAATATATTTGGAGAAGGCTAGCTATGTACTTGCCCATTAGGATGGCACTTCCCTTGGCTGAAGAGGTGAAGATTTAGTTAAGTCCTTTGGTGGAAAATAGATGATATGTCCCTATTTTGAAATAGGTTCTCTCTTCCAAAGTTAATTCATGATATGTTGTTTCATCCTTGCCATATGCCCGCCTCAGCCATAGCTTTCTTATGTCAAGATCAGATCTTGTAGACAAATGGGCTAACTTAGCCCCTTCATTCGGTAGATTCAAAGCTTCGGTGATTACTTTAATCAAGAAGTCAACATTGACTTTGCAAATGCTAACTATGGTGTCTTCCTCCTTGTTATGCCAAAATTGGTATGTTTCTCCAAGATACCACTCACCATCGTCTGAAAGAATAGGCCACAAAGGTGAGACCTGAAGTTGTGTCCAAACTACTTTTGGAGCAAACTCCATAAATAAACAAAAGTTCATCTCCATGATGACTGTGGTCAACATGGATTTTTCTTGAATGGCCTTAAGGCATTTTGGGGACAGTGTGAGGCATTGTTCTTGCCCAGGGACCTATGGTTTTGTAGCCTTTGCTTAGATCGACTGTCCTATGACAAGAGCCTCTTGGTGAATGATGAATAATTGGGCTTCCTACTCTTCATGCTCTGCACATTCACCATGTTGGCCTTAGCCACCTTGTGGGCGCTTAGCTGCTCGCTGTAAAGGTTCTCCTTGTGCTCCTCTTTTTGGGGCCATTTGTAATCAAGCAAAGATTCAGTGTTACTAAGGTATCGATCTTTACCATTAATAGATGTATAGCATACTTTTGACCTTAATTTCATTAGGTTCTTTAGTTTTTATAATTGTAGAGTTAGAAAAATTTTCAGGAAAAATCCCCAAAAAGTATTTATCTTCTTTTACAACCCTTTGCAATTGGTTCCTTTTTCCTTATGTGTGGCTTATTATAATGGTTATGGTCCCTTGGGTGAAAAGATTAAGGTTTTTGGCTTTACCACTATTGATTTTTTAGTATAACGCTTATGATTTTTAATGTTCTTACCCTTATAATATCCTTCAAGTAATAGAAAATTTTGGAAAAGTGGTGCAAGTTTCTCACGCAAGCACCCTCCCATGACTAACTTGAACACTCCAGGTTGAGACAAGTTCAAATGGTACAGAAAATGAAATGGTAGAGAGCCAAATATTGCAACTTGTAGTTGGTTACGTAGAGCTCTAGGTTGCAAGAGAAAATTTGAAAAACTCCCCTAGATGCAAATGGTGATAATGAAGTTTGGGCATCACAAGGATCATATATATAGGTTTTGTGCAACCCAATATCAAGTATTTGAAGTCCTGTCCCATTCGATATTGGGTACTCGATATCGGGGTCCATGGATGTGCATGTAATGAGGGTACTAGGCATGAGAAACGAAGCTTTGTGATTGGTTAGAAGGTTTCAAGTTAGGTCCATAGTCCTAGGGTAAGTAGGAAATTAGTTTTAGGCACCAAAAGTGTGAAAAGATAGAGTCATTAACATTAAAATGATTGGAAGATACAAGAAAAGGGATGTTAAACTAATGTTGTTGAACGGATCAATTACATGATAAAGAAAAGCATGAAATTTAACAAAGAAGTGCTTGGAAGGTTTAAGATGATGCAGTTGTATCAAACAAGTACAAGTCATGAAAGTTACACAAGTGGATCCTGCCCAAAGTAGGATCTAGCCTATGATGCCCTTGTGTAACCACACCTAAAAATGTCCATGGGCACTAAAGGGGTTGAATGCAACACATAATTATGCAACAAAACACACATTAAAACCACCAATTTGAGATAATAAATCTATGTTACATAACACCACAAGTTAGGATCAAATGGACAGCAAGATGAGATGGACTATTAAAAGGATTGTAGAAATTAGGACATGAGGTGTCTTACCATGGGCATAATGAATCCTTGTGGGTGTTATTAATGGTTAAATAATCATGAGCCCTTCATTCCAAGATTCAAACCAAGTCTAAACCACATTCACTAACATCGCATCATTTCATCACTTTAGTTGACGACCATAAGAATATCATAGTTGCAAGGAGTAACATCACTTGGTATTTTGTCCAAGGAGGGAGCTTATTTATGGCACACATATTGTTCTTATTTTTGAGAAGCTACTAACCTTCAAGCATGGGTACATGTCTTTCTAGTGGGACCTGCAAAATTTATTCAGTGTCTTTTTATGGTACTCTTACTTCCATTTTTCTTTAGATCTACAAGGATACAATTACAACCTTAGCAACATGATAGAACATATAGAAGTGGCCAAAGAGAATCCACAAATCCCCTTGATGTCATACCCCTTATGTTTCACCTTGGTTCTGCACTTGTCTACCTAGACACAATGATTATGAATTTATTTTTAGGTTAGATGATGGAAAAGAATATCATTATGACAAGGGTAAGAACATCTTATTAATGGAATGAGTGGGTGGATGATGTGGTCTCACAATTTGAGTAATCATTCCCTTATGACTCAACAACATAGAAAAATCCTCTCCTCAATGGGCAACATGATCATTTTATTCACAAGCGAGATTACTAACAAAGAAGATGATAACAACAAATAGAAAAAGTTGAAAAGAATAGGAAAAATTGTATCAAGAAATGAGAAAATCATAAAAAATTGTAAAACAAAAAGATAGAAAACACTTATGAATCCTGAAGATTAGAATGGGGGTGACCCCCACGACTAAACATTTGGCTATGACAAGGATTAATAAGTGAATAGATAGGATCCATGCATGTATAAAACATTAGTAACTATTCATTCCCTAGTCATTGGATGTATGTTGGTGTTGTGGTGGCTAGGTAAAAAAATTCTTGGTCACACACTTAATTGTTAAATGTATGGTGGGTCAAGGTATGAGTTATGTTAACATTATGAATGTCTAGCCCACAATTGCATTCTTGATTATGATATGGTATACATGGATTAGTTAGTCTTTCCACGCTTGTAGATTCATTGCTTGGGTTAGGAATTGAAGTAATGATGGATGGTGGCCCTTGTGTAGGATCAGAGGACAATGATGGTGAAAAGGGAGGCATTGCACTAGATTGGCATTGTGCTAGTTCAAATGATGTGGTAGATCCATGAGTCTTTTACTTCAACTTATGGCCTTTCCTAAAGAAGGGACATTTTTGATGTGGTGGTTGAGATCTACCAGGATCAACGTATGTATGTACATTTGTAGCACAAGTGGCATTTGTTTGTGAATAGTGTGGTGTGAAAGCTTCCCATGTCCTTGGTGGTGGCATGTGATGAGGTGGAGTATGAGAATATCGAGGGTAGGATGGATGGTAAGAGGTGTGAGGTGGTGATCCCTTCGAGGATGTCATGGGTTGATGATACTCAAGATAGTGATAATGATGATCTGAAGTAGAGGACATAGAACTACTTGGAGAACTAGGGTGTTGAACATAAGATTCATGTAGTTTTGGCGAATAGGAAGGATAGGGCTGATTTGGTGGTGGCCTTTGCCACAACTATGGTTGTTGTCATTATGGTTGATGATAATGTTGAGGTTGGTAATAAGTTCCCGTAGGATGGTACGATTGGTTGTGGGACTATCTATAATCACCTTGTGGAAGAGAAAATCTCTCGAGCATGTGCTTCTATACAAACTTTGGGTTTAATGCACTTACCTAATGCTCATGTAGATGCAAGAAGACTAGGTAATGACCCTTTAGATGGTCATATATGCTGATGTCACATCCATTATCTTTATTTGTGGTTGAGTCTATAGGCTCACTTTCTTCATCCATTTTTCTTATTTGCCGAAAAGTGTTCCTAGTTGTTTCCTGGTTTTGTATCTTTTGTTTATTATAATTTCCTAACTTGTTTTGTATGATCCTTGATGAGTCGTGATATCGGGGCCATGATATCGCATCCACGATATCAGGTACACGATATCAAAGCCTTCTAAGCGATATCGGACATCTAATATTGGGACCTGTCTTGTCACCTATAAATAAGAGGTGGACGCACTTGGTTTGAATAGTTGGCTAATTAGTCTTAGTCCCTTACCTGAACTCTTGCCTTTTTCCCTTCTCAGAGCTAGAATGATTTTTAAGTGCTTGTAGTAGGAGTCATAAAATGAATGGATCTTTATTCGAGCATTGTGTACCTAAGCACACCTTGTTGTTGGAAATAAAAATGAACTTTGTGATAAACCTTGCAGTATTCAAAATTGCTTATTTAATGTTCTATACAGTTATTTAATGTTTTCCTTAGTTAATTAATGTTCTCTATCTTCCCTTGTTAACTCCCCCAAGTAAGTACACTTAGTACAACCACTTTGAGCATGCATGGAACACTTGGTAACCTAGCAATGATTAGCATTTGGTAATCCCAGTAGTGTTGCACTAGTTCAAGATGTGTACGGCAAGTGGGAATAGATGCTGGTGTTAGGCCTAGTTAGACCATAGTCGATTAGTTAAATTAAATTAGTTAATTAGTTCACTTCTTCCTTTATAGCACTAAGACATAAAACATAAAAATATATATATAAATCATATACCTCAAGTTTATGTAACCATACAAACATGTTATACAAGTAAGCTTGGGAAGACAACAATTAACTAACCCATCTAGGTTCTGTAAAGGTGCATAAGCACTTAATCCTTGGAATTCGACCAGATCATGTGTGTATGCTCGTATTCGTATGGTTGAGCGTAGGGATACCTTGCCGCTCATCATTGGTGCTATTGCTAGGGACTTTGTTGGTTGTGTGCTAGTTAGAACTTAGGAAATCTTCACATCATTGGAACGAACCCTTAGGGTTGGTTATCTTACAATTAGGGAAATGAAAAGTATTACACATTGAATAGACAATTATGTCTCCTTCTTCTTATGAGAGTATTTCACCGCCTAGGTCCGATACAAGGAGCAATCGGAGGTGTAGTACACATGATAATCTACCAATCCCTCAACAGTTTCATGTGATATATGTTCATCCCGATGAGTATATACCAAACTTTACCTTTATCCTCCACTAGGATGAACAACTGCATTGGCATGATTTAGAAGCTAACATAGTGTTACCTCTCAATCGCTCAATCCTGAGCATGCTCCTTTGTGATCTCACACGAATTGGTATGCAACACTTACAGGTAGAGTACATTGTGCATGATCATGACTCAAGAGAGTATCTACCTACAAAGGCACAATGTCAAAGGAATCTACAATAATAGAGATGTCGTGAATCCATGAAGGGGAACTTATCTTAGAATGTCTTACATGTCATAAGTGAAAATGAGGGTGGTGAACCTACCTCAGGAGGTCTCCCACACAATGATGTTCCTCCCGTTGACTTTGGTTAAGGGGTTGTGTATCAAAATCTTCATTCAACTATCCATAACCTAGATTCTAGTATTGACAGACACAAAGGGTCTAAAAAAGGAACATGAACACATCACAAAGATGGACATTCTGATCGTAACCGTGATCGAGGCCGCAACCACCCAAGAGAAGGAAGTATGCACCATCATGGTGACGGTCCTCCTTCTTCTTTACCTTCATCATCTCCTTCACCCTCTCCTTCAGGATTTGGATGTAGTCATAAGGAAAAAGACCCTGAGGATAATGGCAAGAAAAATGGGAATCATAGACAAAGCAACTGAGAAAGGGGATGAGGGCATTCTAGAGAAACTCATCATGAGAGGAGGGAAAGTAGGGAATAACAGAGGCATCATAGATACCATAGACAGTACGATCACGATGAACCCCTACTCACTACCCGAAGTATGCTAGATATAACTGAGGCTGTTAGAATCCCAACGAGGCACCAAAAAGATAGTAGGATCAAAAGATTTAACATGACCAATATCCCATGATTTGAAGGGGGATACAATGTTGATCCTCAAAAATCATTTGCAAGCATTTCACAATGCATGTGCCTTGCAAAACATAGAAAATAAGTGGCAAAAACTCAAGTTGTTTCCACGGACACTAATCAAGGAAGCGGAAAGCTGGTACCAATCATTAGAACTGGAATCCATTCTCTGATGGAGTACCATGTTAGAACTATTCAATGATAAGTATCAAATTTACTCTCGAGTGTCTAACCTATGAAAGAAAATCCAATGATGGAAACAAGGAGGACATGAACCCTTGGATGCTACCATGGGCTGATATTATGCACTATTACATCGTTGCCTAGACCATGGTTACTCACAAAGGGAACAACTATGTCATCTCGTAGATGGGCTTAGGCACAAAACACGAAGAACCCTTGGGACTTATGCCCAAGGAAGGCTATCTAAGCTTAGGGTCCATCAAGTACCAAGATTATTGGAGTAAGTTGCTAAAGAGGAAGGTGAGTTAAGGAAAAGAGAGAGTGCGAAAGAATATAATAGAGATCCTTCCCTTCGAAAGAAGGGAGTTAGATTTTGTAAGGATGAAGAAGAGTCACCACTTAAAGAGATGGTGAATAGGAAAATCTTTCCCATTCAAAAACTTGCATCAGAAGTATCGGTAAAGGTGGACCAAATGTGGGACTCCCTAGATAATATATTTCAAACAGTGCTCAAAATAGTAGAGGATTTTAGAGAGGAAGGTAGTGATCGAGAAAGGAGAAAAAAGAGAGAAGCTGAATATGCATGTAACAAAGGTAAGGGTAAAGTTGCCATCATTGAAGAGGTTGTGGATTCAGATACAGACAATGACAGTGGATGTGAGATATGCCAATATGACCATCCCAAGGGATGTTGCCCTATAGTCTCACATCTACAGCAGTCTGGGGTGTATGCACTCAACCCACGATTAAACAGAAGGCAAACACCCCAAAGGTTACCTTATCCCCAAGGTAACCCAAGGCAGTTCTACCAACCCTTGATGTATTATCCAAGTGGAACTCCACCACAACCAAATGAGCAGTATCAACAATGGTAGCATCCACAATCATGGGGAATGCCACCACCACATCAATAGTACCCTTACCGTTAACCCAACCCATATGGATACTATGTGCAACAACCAATCTCTCCATGTGACTCTCCTAGTCATGTTGCTCCCCAAACTCACTACCAGACCCATAAGTATTATATAACTCCTTCTCCTAGGGGTGATGTT
>MNCI01012316.1:348764-376847 GCA_015680685.1 Gnetum montanum
CCACAACCCAACCAATGTGCTTATATTGAGGCAAGGTATCAATTGCATTATGGCTTATCTATCCTTGCTAATTTGTGACTATGTTCTGTGTATAGATGGTGATTACATGAACAATGGACTAGGATAAGAGGAAGCACTTAAGATGGACTAGAGCTAGAGCATTTACGCAAAGAACAAGTTTGGTCATGTGGCTTTAGATGAACAACAGAGTACACATTTCTGATATCGGCAACAACATGCCTTATTTTCTTTTCTCTCTCACTTTCTCTTCAAGCTGTTGGATGAGGGTCTGGATGTCATCTATGTACAGTGTTGACCACAAAGGGTATGAACACCAATGTTGTAATATGTTTGTCGATCTGTTCACCAGGAACTTTGAGTCTGTTATTCCCTATCACTGTTAGTTCTCATTCAGTCAATAATCCCATACCTTCCCAATATTCTGTAAGGAACTCAAGGACAAGTTTTCATTTAGTCATGGGGGTATGATGAGCCACGATATCAAGGCTGCGATATTGCATCCACGATATTGGGTACGCGATATTAGAGCCTTCCAAACAATATCAAACATATGATATCAGGGCCTGCCTTGTCGCCTATAAATAAGAGGCAGGCACACTTGGTTTGAATAGTTGGTTAATTAGTCTTAGTCCCTTACCCGAACTCTTGCCTTTTTTCCTTCTTAGAGTTAGAATTATTTATGAGTGCCCACAGTATGAGTCATAAAGTGAACAGATCTTTATTCGAGCATTGTGTAGCTGAGCACACCTTATGGCAGGAAATAAAAATGAACTTTGTGATAAACTTTGCAGTATTCATAATCGCTTATTTAATGTTATTTATAGTCATTTAATGCTTTCCTTAGTTAATTAATGTTCTCTCTCTCCCCTTATTAACTTCCTCAAGTAAGCACACTTAGTACGACCACTTTGAGCANTTGCTATAGAAGTAAGCTTTGGAAGACAACAATTGACTAACCCATTCAGGTTTTGTAAAGGTGCATAAGTACTTAGTCCTTGGAATTCGACCGAATCGTGCGTGTACGCTTGTATTTATATGGTTGAGCATAGGGATACCTTGCCACTCATCAATCCTCTCCTCAACCATCTGAACGAGAGTTGTTTCGTCATCCTATTCAACTTTGCTTTACGTTCATCAATAGACTTTTGTATCAGCAAGGTTCATTGCAAGATCACCTTATCAAGAGTGATCTCCTCCCCCTTATCAAGGATAAGGACCTACATACATCCAAGGGTCTCTCTAGTTTCATTACAAGGCCCATATATGATGTGGAAAAGTTGCCTTTCCTTAGAGAAACCATGGCTTGGGCACTTATTCAATGGGGAATAATATCTATCTAAGGCCATGTCCAAGGGTTCTTATTGTTCTTGCTTCTATCCTTGGATCTATCCCCTCAAGTTGGACACCCTCACATAGATTTGGTATTTCTTGTTGAATAGTTCTAACATTATGGACCACCATTAGATTAAATTTGGTTTCAATGATCTATACCACACTTTGGCTCTATTGATTAGTGTCCTAGGAAAAATTTTAAGCTTTTGCCACCCACTTTTAATGTTGTAGAAAGCATAGGCANTTTAAGCTTTTGCCACCCACTTTTAATGTTGTAGAAAGCATAGGCATCTTGGAAGGCTTGTAAATGATGTTGTGGATCTGAATCATAGCCTCTTGCAAACTTAGGAATATTATTCATATCAAGCCTGGGTAGGCGACTCTCTTTGTGATGCCTACAAGATATCTTAACCACCTCTATTATTTACATTAGGCTCATAGTGACTAATAAGGGTTCATCATCATTAGACAAGTTGTAAGGGAAATTCCTATTCGGTTGATGGTGATGATTTTTCCTATGTTCATGTTGATGACCATGAGTGTTCCTGAGGGTTCAATGTTTATTTTTATTTCAAAACTGTAGTGGAGCTTTATCTCCATATGTACATTCATCTTTATCAGAACTAGATGTTGAAGGGGAAGAGGAAGATGAAGAACTGGAAGGATTTCCATGGCTTATATGGTGTTCCCCAAGGTCCTTTGATTTACCCTTTCTAGATTGTAAGGAGGTCCTAGGCCTTGAGGTCTCCCCTAGTTTAGGGCTTACTTCATCTCCTCCAAGGTTGTCTACCTTAGGTGAATGTAGTCTTTGAGTGTTGTTAGGGTGGTCATGAACATAAGAAACCCCTGCATAAGATTGGTCCCTCCAACTTTCCTCACCATACATCTCATTAGTTCTCCAATGAATGTTTTTGTTATATAGTGCATTATTGCTTCCTTGTGAAAGAGACATTGTTGTTGGCTTATGCTATGTATGATCTAATATTTTCTAAAGGATATATCATTAATACCTTTACAACAATCATGTATAATATAACTAATCTAGAAAACTAGCACCATCCTTGGCAACAATGCCAATGATGAGTTACGAGGTACCCTTATGCCTAACCATACAAATCATAAGCGTTCATGCACAATTTGGTCGAATTCCGTGGATGGGACTAGCTGTGCATGTAAATTGTTATGCTTTGATCATAGTTTCTTGTCTTCCCACTTAGAGTAGTGGTAGCTTTGTCACATATGGTTTAGTCCAAAGTGAGGTATATGATGTTGTCTAATCTATTGCTACTCCTAATGATAATAAAAAGATAAATTAATTAAGCTAATGAAAAATGGAAAGTAAAACCTAAACTAGCCTACGTGCAATGAGTATTCATTCCTAATAATCCGTACACACCTTGGACTTCATGTAACTACCACTGGGATTGCCAAGCATATGTCACTAGGTGTGACAAATGATACATTGCTGGGTTACCAAGTACTTACAATTAAGTGCTCATGATTAAGTCATACTCATTCTGCTTAATGATAAGAATATTAAATAGCAATAAATGGAAACATCAACTAAAGAAAATAGTAAATAATTAATCAATTAAATAATTAAATCAATAATAAATCTAAGTGAATGTAGCAATGATGGAAGTAATCTCGATCTTTATTTCTAATCATGTAACATGTCCGTCAAACTTGAACAAAGGTGTCATACAATTACAAACATCACACTATGGGCATGCATTGGGAATAACAGAACTTGAATGCAAAAATCCAAGAAAGACTATTGAAAACTAAGAACTAAAACTATGTCCCAATCGTGCACCCAAGTGTTGTATTTATAGGCTAGGATGGAAGAGATGATATCAGATATCCTACGTCGTTTCTTAAGACCTAATATTGCATATTCGATATTGAAGCCTCGATATCATGGCTAACACAATGATGACTCATCAATTAGCAATCAAATAACATTATAGTATAAATGACCATCAATTGATAGCTACAGTTGCACCAAGTCCTAGTGGCAATAAAGAAAAACATAAGAAAAAAGTCCAAACTAAATAAAGTAAAATATAGAAGAAATTGTAAAATATTTAGGAAACAAAAAATGTCCTAAAAATTATGTTAAACAAAAAACTATGAAAAAATAAAAAATTAAATCACTTTTTTGGATTAGCATGGACGGCCATCTCCCCCATGACTGCATTGAAAGGAGGAGATTCAAAAAATTGAGTGTGCTTATCCATTCATTGAGGTGTTTCAATCACTAGCTTATTTAGGTTCATGGAAAGGTTTTAGTTGTTGCATAGATAATGTAAGGCCTTTTCCACAATGTTTGGAACTTAGTTCCTTTGTGGTACATGTGTGGGATTCCTATATAGAACCTTATCTCCCGATTGAAATTTCACTTTCTTGGTTTTAAGGTCAAGTCATTATTTATTAAATGCCTTATGCACTTTGTTAGATGATAGGGTGACTAATCGATTCTCCTCTAGCACTTTGAGATTCATTAACCTTTCTTTTTGTGCTAAGCTAAGGTCAAGGTAAAGGTCACATGTGGTTGAGAGTGTATGGAGTTCCACTTGGATGTGAAGAGTTGGTAGTTTGTTGTATACAAGTTCATAGGGAGAGCAACCAATAGGAAGTTTCCAAGTGGAGCGGTAGGCCCAAAGAACATAGTTGAGTTTTTTCTTTCAATCACTCCTATATTTACTAATGATTCTTATTAGTATTTTTGTTATCTCTCGGTTAGTAACCTTTGCTTGACTATTAGCTTGGGGATGGTAAGGTGTTGTTAGTTTATGTTCAATCCCCAAGCACTACACCAGCTTTCAAAAGGTAATGCCTATAAAATGAGTTCTATTATCATAAATAAGTCCATATGGCACCTCAAACCTATTTACAACTTCCTATTGTACAAACCAAGTAGCCATAGAAGATGTGTAATCGATGACGACCATTGCTTCTATGCACTTCGTACAGTAGTCAATAGCTACTATAATGTATGCCTTTCCATTGGACATGGAAGTGATGGAACCCATGAAATTGATGCTCTAAATATCAAAGGTCTCAAGTGGTTGGATCTACTACTGAGGCCCCTCCATATAAGTAGTCATTCCACCATCGTGTTGGTAGCATTCATAGCAGCAAATGAAGTGGTGAGCATCCTTGAAAAGTGTTGGCGAATAATACCTTGCCATAAGGATCTTAATGATCATGCATCTCCTAGCATAGTGGCCCCCACAAGGGCCCTCATGAGCATCTTGGAGAATGTGTAGTTGTTCAACATTAGGTATGCACCATCAAACCAAGCCATTGATGCACACCTTGTAAAGGTATCTATTGATTTTCATAAAGTGTTTTTCTTAGTGAAGAAACTATTGTTTCTTCCTATTATCACATACTTGCGGCATCTCTTGAGTAAGAAGATAGGTGAGAATGTCATCATACTAGTTGGTTTCAGTGGGTATTTATGTAGTTATAGCCCCAACAAAGAAAAGTTCATTGCGAAACTGATCTGAAAGTGGGCTGTTCTCCTTTTTGTTCTCCCATCTCAACTGAGACAAATGGTTAGCAACCATGTTCTCGATCCCCTTTTGATCTACAATTGTCAAATCGAATTCCTGCAAGATCATTAGCTGCTATATGACATGGGAGTTCATTGTTGGCTTATTCATCAAGAATCCGATTACACTGTGGTTCGTGTGCACAAACATCTCATACCCAAACACATAGTGCTTGAATTTTTCCAAGACATAGACCATTGCCACCAATTCTTTCTCTGTTGTGGTGTAATTTAGCTATGTAGCCACAATGCTTCTGCTTGCACAATGTATGTAGTAAGGATGTTTTTGATCATCCAATTGCATGAGCACATCTCCCAAGGCATAATTGGATGCTTCCATCATGATGTGGAAGAGCCTAGACCAATTAGGTACTCATAGAATTAGAGTTTTCATGAGCTTTTACTTGAGTTGCTAGAATGCATGCTTGCATTCCTTTGTCCAAACAAATGAAGCATCCTTCTTTGTTAGCTCCATAAATAGTTTAGCGATCTTAGAGAAATTCTTGATGAATCGCCAATAGTACCAAGTGTGGCCAAAAAATGATCTCACATCTTTAATTGCTTTTTGTTGTTGGGTAATTCCTTGGATGACCCTTATTTTTTAGAATCCACCTCAATCCCTTTTTGTGAAATTCTGTGCCCCAACACAATGCCCTCATAGACCATCAAGTGGCTTTTCTACCTATTGAGCCTAAGGTTTATCTTCATGCACCTTTTCAACACTTGCTTAAAATGGTCTAGGGCTTGCTTAAATATAGCCTCATAGGTGGAAAAGTCATCCAAGAAGACTTCCATTGCTACTAATCTACTACTGGAAAATGCTCAGGACTAGGTGTTGGAATGTGACAGGGATATTGCATAGCCGAAAAACATCTTTCTATATGAAAAATTCCCCTAGGGATTTATGAATGTGGTTTTGGCATGATCCTCTAATGTTATTTGGATTTGGTTATAGCCATTATAACCATCTAGAAAGCTATTGAAACAATGTCTAGAAATGATGTCCAACACCTAGTCCACAAATGATAAAGAAAAATGGTCTTTGAATGTTGCCATGTTCAATAGCCTGAAATTAATGCTAACCCTCCATTTTACACATTTCTTTGATATTATCACAAGTGGGCTAACCCACTCACTATCCACAATGGGATAGATGAACCCTGCCTTGAGGAGTTGTTCTACAATGTTTAGAAATGATTTCCAACACTTAGTGCACAAATGGCAAAGAAAAATGGTCCTTGAATGTTGCCATGTTCAATAGCCTAAAATCAATGCAAACCCTCCATTTCCCACATTTCTTTGATACTATCATAAGTGGCTAACCCATTCGCTATTTGCAATGGGATAGATGAACCCTACCTTGAGGAGTTGTTCATTCTTCTCTTTGACAATTTACTTTAGTTTGGGGTTGAACCGCTATTGTAGCTATCTCTTTGGTTTCATTGAGAAATCTATGTAGATGTGATGCTAGCATATCCTTAGATTAATTCTAGTTATCTCATAATATGACCAAGCAAAGGCTATTGGCTAATTTTTGACCACCTCTAATAGCTTCTTTTTCTGCACAAGAGCAAGGTTGCCATTGATAATGACTAGCTTGTCATATTTTAGAAAAGCATATTCCATTCTAGCTGGTAGAGTTTTTAACTTAAGGGGCTACTATTTAAAGCTCTTAGGGATTTTCAACTCTCCCCAATTAGCGTTATTAGGTTCATCGAAGAGTTGACGATGGATTTGCTCCATCTCGTCCATGCCCTTAATGTAGGTACTTGTTGGGGCCTTAGTTTATTCCATGCACAAAGTTGAGCTACTTTCAAATTTAGCTGTTAGCCATTATATGTCCTATTGTTTTATGGTTGTTGCACACAGGCACTTTTGGATATCTGTGACATCTACACATTTCTTGCTTGTTGTGATTATTGTACTTTTCATTGTCCATAATTTTTGCATGTAGTGGCACCCTATGTCACTGTACATGATGCATGGAACACACTTCCTCTCAATCTTTCTAAAGTCATTTTCTTTGAAAATATCCAAGGAGAGATCTCTGATTCCCATCTGTGCATCTATTGTACTTAGCAAAGCCCTTCCCATGATGATTAGGAACTCCCCCTTGCAATTGTCTACTCAGATCACTAGGAAGTTAGCAAGATAGGACCACCCACAAATAGTGGTTATAATGTCCTCCACTAGTTCCAAGGGAATAGTGATGGACTGATCTACTAGCTCAAGATGAATGTTTTTCTTCTTAAGAAGAGGTAGGTTTTAGGCTTTGTACATTTCATGAGATATCAAATTAACACAAGAACCTTGTAGCAACCAAAAATGTCAAAGGTTGAAATGGTACATCGAGAGGTTTGTGGTCATACCACTTTGACCCCATGTCCGTGGGAGTGCCTGTTGAAAATTGAGCCAAGGTGCCTAGAACAGCCTTGTCGATTGAACTGGGACTTACAGGGTGTTACATCAAAATGAATGCAAAAGCTTTGCATGGTGTTTGCAACATCCATAGTGTTAACTAGGGTGAGTGTAGTTGAGGTTTTCGGTGCAAAACAAGGGTGTAAATGCACGAATATACGTAGAAAAAGAGCAAAAAATGCCAGTAAAATGCTAGAATGTGAGTAAAAATGCCAAAAATGCACAAAGGGTGAGCAAGAGAGAAATTGGCACAAGCATAGTTAACTGCAAAGAAAGGTGAGGAGGTACGTGGTGTACAAATAGGCCCAGTAGGCAAGTGTAGTCACAGTCTCAGGGTGTCTAGGCTATGAAGACTAACATCCACTGTGAAGTCTAAGCTTACTGAGTTGGCCATCACAATGCCCTGTGGGTTGCGGTGGTCTATGGTGTGCAAGGAGGTGTGCAATGGTGTTTATCAAAGTGCCAAGTGTGCTCAAATGCTAGAGTGCTCCAAATGCCAATTTTCTAGTTGAATGCTTCAAAATGTCAACCCCTAAAATGTGAAATGCTGGGATTTTTATAGGGCTAGTGTGGCCATGAATTGTAGATCGAGCACCATGTGGTAGAGGGGTAGTTGGGACTACACTAGCCCTAACTACGCTCCCACTGAAGTAAATGGTGTTTTGCTAGTGTGCTCCAATGGACCCTGCAAAATTGCCAGCTAAAACTATGCTACCAAGATTGCATGTGCAAATGTCAAACAAATTGCAATGTACCTAAAAACAATGCAAAACAATTCAGTTTTGCAGACTACCTATCCACTCTCTCGAGTGGTGTCGAGCGTAGGTACAATTTTGGGGCAGATAAGGAGTGCAAAAGAAGTGAAAATTGTTGATCTTGCTTTCCAAAGGAATGTTGGAGCTAAGATGAAGATCAATGCTGAGTTCTAGAGGCATCTAGAGGTAGTTATGCAAAACTACATTAATTATGCTCTAGAGTGTAGTCCCAATAGTTAGAAATTTTTTTTGTAAAACTAATGTCCTCATGCAAACTACACTGACTATGCTCTAGAGCATAGTCTCAGTAGTGGAAAGTGTAGTCCAACAGTTAGAAATTTTACCAAATTGTTTTTTCCATGCTAAGCAAGATTGATGGTGCTTGGCTTGATAGTTAGGAAAATCTGCAACATTAGCCATTGGTGCGTAGACTATGCTGACTACACTCTGGAGCATAGTAGGGAGCGTAGTCCAACAGTTAGAAGATTTATCGAACTATTTCTTTCATGCTCACCAAGCTTGACAGCTTCTGGTTTGACACTTAGGAAAACTTGCAAAGCTAGCCATTCCTATGCAAACTATGCTAACTACACTCTAGAGCATAGTCCTAACAGGGAGAGTATAGTCCAACCCTTAGAAAATTTTGCAGATGTTGTTGACATTAGAAAAATTTTGCAAATCTAAACTATTTGTGTCAACTACACTAACTACACTCTGGAGCATAGTCCTAGCAATGGGGAGCATAGTCTCAACATTTAGAAAAAATTTTCCAAGTTTTAACACTTAGACAAATTTATAGTTGAGACCCAAGAGCCCAAATTTGATGGTGTTTCAAACCTCAATCGATAAGAGCCTTACAAGACTCATTCCCAATGATTTGAGAGTAAATAAGGAAACTTCTAAGATCAGATCTTTTCCTAGGAAGGTGGCTAGCCTTTATTCAATCTATAACCACGTGGATCAACATGATGGTATGCACCTTGGGAGGCATTTAGTTTAAAGGGATCTTAAAAGATGTTGCAGAGGAAGAAGGAGAAGTAGAGTTAATAGTCGTAGGTGTCTGTGAGGGCTTGGTAGGATTGTTGGTTCAAAAAAAATGTCATTTTTAGGGTTTAGTCTCTGAACCACTTGGCTAGGAAGCCAACTATACAGTAATAGCCCTTATGGTGTTTTTTTGTTGCAATTGGGCTAGAATTTCACCTTACATGGATGGAGCTAGTGGAAACTAAGTTGAGGGTGAAGGTATAGGTGCAAAAGGGTGAGGAGGGTAATATGGAAATGGGGATTCCCCTCTTGGAGATTGTGCTCTATAATACTCAGGAGGGTAGTAGTGGTGTTGGAAAGAGGCATGATTGGAATAGTCATGTAGAGAAATTTGTTGTTGAACATAGTACCCATATGGATTTGGCTACCAATAAGGGTACTACTGCCTTGATGGTGGCATTTCCCATGACTATGGATGTTGTAATTGTTGGTACTGCTCATGAGTTTAAGGTGGGGCTCCACTCAAATAATAGGCTTGTTGTTGGTGGAACTGCCTGTAGTTGCCTTGAGGATAAGGTAATCACCTCAATGCTTGCCTTCTTGCCAATCTAGGATCTAGGGCATACATCCCAGATTCTTACAAATGTGACATAATTAGGCAACATCCCTTAGGATGTTCGTATTAGCAGATGTCACACCCACCATCATCATCAGTCTCAAAATCTGCAACCTATTCAATAGAAGCAACTTTGCCCTTACTCCTCTAATGGGCAGGTTCAACGTCCTTCAGTCATGATCACTACCTTGCTCTTTGGACTCCTCTACAATTTGGAGAGTGGTTTGGAACTTTTTATCCAAAGAGTCCCACATTTTGTCCATCTTAGTCAATATTTTAAAAACAAATTTTTTGTATCAATAAGGTCTTGCGTTGCAACACTTCATCAAGTGGTTCCTCCTCCTCATTATCACAAAACCAAACCTCCCTTTTGCGAATGGAAGGATCCCAGTTGTATTCCTCTACACTTTCCCTTTTCCTCAACTTAACTTCTTCTTTGGTCACTTGCTCAATCAACCTTTGGATCTGATGATCTCTTAGTTCTAAAAGTCTCCCTTGGGCATAGACCCCAAGAGTTCTCCTTATTTTTGTCTTGAGCCCATCTATGATATGGTGGAGTTGCTCTCTTTGAGAAAAGTCATGGCCTATGCACTTGTGCAATAAAGAGTAATATCTACCCATGGTTGCTTCCAAGGATTCATGTATTCCTTACTTCCACCCATGGATCTGCCTCCTTAGGTTAAACACTTGGGAGTGCGTTTGATACTTGTCATTGAAGAGTGTAAGCATCATACTCCATTATTTAATTGATTCTAGTTCTAAGGACTAGTACTAGCTTTCAGCCTCCTTAATAAGTGTCCTAGGGAACAACTTTAATTTTTTTCATTCGTTCTCAATGTTCTATAAGGTGCATGTATCATGAAAGGCTTGGAGATGGTTCTTGGGATCAAAATTGTATGCCCCTTCGAACTTAGAAATATTGTTCATGTCCAACCATTTAATTTGATTGTCTTTCACATGCCTTGTTGAAATCCTCACAACCTCTGTAATATTTAGCATATTTCTGGTTGCAAGCAAAGGCTCATGATAATCATGATCCCTATGATAGCCATGATGCCTATGATGCCCTCTGCTATCCCTTCATTCTTGGTGGTGGGCCTCCCATGATTAACCATGCCCCTAGTCTCTACCTTTTCAATGGGATCTATGATCATCTTTGTCTCGCTAGTCACCTCCATCACAATCTCGTCCTCTGTGACTTCGGTTGGAACTAAAGGAGGAAGAAGGCGAAGAGGAAGGAACACTAGCACTAGAATGGTGCCTACTATTTCCTCTCCTTTGGTCCTAGCCATGATCACCATGTTTTTCTTTATCATGGTGTCTATCATTGTTCCTTCCTTGACTTTCTTCCCCAAACTATGATTATTTATGGTTGATTGTATATGCTAGTTAAGGTTCCCTTCATCAAAGAGAAGGGGAGGAGAGTCAATGTTTTTAGAACCCCCAGAGAAGGGATCTTCACCTTCCTTTTGGCCTAGTAGGAATAAGGGGTTTGTGAACCATTTATCCTTCAACACCTCATAGCATGCCTTCATCTGCCGATCTTTCCTTCATTGTGCATCTGTGGTATGATAATCCAGGTAGTCATGATACTACACAATGTACTTAGCATTAAGCCCCTAGATGCTCAATCTCATGAGATTGTTGAGCAGCATCATAGGAACTGATTAATTAGGCATTAAAACAATGTTGTCCTCCATGTTCCTCCATTGCATCTATTCACCTTGGTGTAAGATGAAGGTGAATTTAGGAATATACTCATCTAGATGAGTATAGACCACTTTACATTGTTGGGGCACAAGTGGTTTTGGGCCTTCTTGCCTTTGATTGGAAGTGTGCTCGAACGGTAGTGTAGAATCTTCCCTATGAGCAAAAGCCATATTAGTTTTGAAGAAAAACAATGTGCTTATATTATTATCTTGTGTAATGATTTCAACTTTAGGGTTTGTTACAATGTCATTATATAATTTCACTAACTCCTAGGTAGCACACACAGCTAACTAAAGTCCCTGGCAATGATGCCAATGATGAATAGTGAGTAGTCCCTATGCCCAACCATATGAATCACTAGAATTCACTAAGTGATTTAGTCAAATTCCATGGACTTTAGCTTTCTAAGTACATCTTGCCTAGGTAATGAATCTCAAAGATGTGATTGTTGTCTTCCCAATTCCACTTATGAGGTGCAATGGTATGGTTAAGTGTAATTGAGGCATATGATTTTATCATTTTTATGTTTTTCATTTAATGTGCCTAAGTGCTGAAAATAAAGTAATTAAATGTTTAATTAATCTAATAACTAATTAATTCCTTAACTAATCCTAACACAAGTATTCGTTTCCACCTTTCATAAGCATCCTAAACATGCTACAACGCTATTGGATTACCAAGCGTTAAGCGCTATTAGGATTACCAAGCATTAACATATGTTCGAGGTGGTTGTACTTATGTGCTTTAATTATCTGAATTCAATTAATTACTTAAATTCTTGAACATAAATTGCATGAAGAATAAATGCATTAAAGTAAATATTGTGCTAAGTCCAAGTGCTACAAGGTTTATGAAGAAAGCTCGTCTTTATTGCCATTCAAGTACATTGATTCTTGAATCAAGATCCATATACTTCTTGCTCCTATTGCAAGCACTTAGAAAATATTATAACTCTAGAAGAAACAAATGCAAGAGTTCAACCAAGCTATCAATCCACGAATGCCATAAATGCAATGGATGCACTCATTTATATAGGCAAGACTAGACATTGCGTTGATGCATCAAACCATGCATCGATGGGATCATGTCAACACATAAGCATTGATGGGATTATGTCAATGCGATCCAATCAACTGTGACTCCTCACAACCAATTTTGAAAAGCCTCCCCTCTAGGGTGGGAAAATGTTCAAGCCTTATCCTTATTTAGAAGCACCCTCACAGGTTTTCACTTCTTACTAAAGGGTTTCTTGTAAAGAAGGAGAAAGCTTGTTCTAAAGAAAAAAGAATACATCAATCAAAGATAAAAAACAAATAACAACGAAAGCTAAAAGCTTCCCATATTTGAGCCTTCAAAGCAAAAAGAAATTAATATTGTAGAAAACAAATTAATTGTTTAGCTTTCATGGAGAGTTTTCTTGCTTGAATTTGTAGTTGAAAAGCAATATCTTTGAGAATATGGTATTTGATATCTAAAGAGATGTCCTAGTTATGCCCTTGCTACTAAAAAATAATCACACTGAAGCTTTCAAGTAAAGTAGAGAACAAGTGGTTGAAGATAAAAATAAGTCTATTTTTTACAAGTTGCAAAGGAGAATAGCCACCATGGAGGCAATAGGTACCATGCTACCTACCAAAGAATCATTAGCTTGCAAATTCAAAAGAAAAAATTTTGAAATCACAAGGACTAACTTTAGATAAGAAGGTATTCTAGTTCGTCATTGTTATCGTCGTTGTCTTAGCCTTAGTGCAACAAAATGAGGTTGGCTACATGAGTTATTTTTTGCCATTCACCTCTATGAAGAGCTAGATCTTTGTACCCTAGCATTTGCAAAATTTGAAAAAAGAACTCATCCATAAATTTTGACAAGGTTTTACAGTTGGTTGCCAACCTAACGCTAACCCTTTTCATTTTGTATTTGAACTTGCTACTAGCATTGGTGGAGTTTAAGAAGGTATTCTAATTATGCTATTATATTGCTACTAGCATTGGTGGAGTTTAAGAAGGTATTCTAATTATACTACTAGCTTGTTGTTGCACTTGTGTAAAAGCTAGAGCTATTGCAAAGGCAAAGTCAATTGCTAATATAGAATTTGCTTCATTAAAATTAACTGAACAAAAGGTTGCTTTCAAAACTGAAATAAAGTTTCTTCCATGTTGAAGCAAAAAATTCATTAGTTAAGCTTTTTTTAAAAAGGATTCAGCCTAATTTTATTGCGAATACAAAACTGTTCAAAATAATAAAATACTATTTCAAGGTAATTGGCTTGGAAAAAATATTTCCCTGATTGGTACTAGCATCGAGCTACCTCAATTCCATTAAACTATCATGTTAATTGTACAAGGGTTGTTGAAAGTTTAACCATTTGTGAATGATTTTCTTTTTAAAATTTAAAATTTATGTGATGGGTATGCATAGAAGAGAGAATCCTTATTACGGGACAAATTAAACATTAGGGACTGGTTTTACCGAGAAGCTCCACACACCATAGCGTTGGTTTATGATCCTCTGGTTGAAACAGACAACAGTTAATCGGTCACCGCTTTCCTTTCATAGGACGGAATCCGTGATTAACGTCAAATCAAATTAACCAAGAATTCTTCCACTCCTCAACATTCTAAACCTTTCTGGTCTTTACTAGTAATTTGCACTTGGTATATCGTGGACAAGAAGTCTTGGTTCCATTGGGACAATTCTTCCATCTCCAAAATGAGAGACTTTAGACATAATTGATAAGATCAAGGGATAAGAGAAATCGTTTTTGTTTCCGATGTTATCCAAAATAGTTTTTCCTTGATAACCGTGTCACGACTCGTAACTGATAGATCAATACCCAAACTTCTGCCGGAGTCTGTTGTGGGTGAACACGATTCAGGATACCCGTCAAATTCAAGGACTCCTTGAAGTGCAGGGTTTCGAAGACAAAATTGGGCACTGGTTTGCAAAAGTTGCGTTCTACGATTCGCTGTTGAATTTGAAGACATAGAAAATTTCTGGTATTTGGTCAAGAAAGAATGTTCATGGCGCTCGGGTTTCTGGAGGGAGGGTATGGCCCTGTGTACAACATCGCGCTGCTTGCACCTTCGCTGGCGTTTCTTCTTTTCATGGCGTCGCAGGCCAGAAAGAGCATTTACAAGTTAACGCGAACTCGATCTCCCATAATTTCTGCTTACTACAGTTTGCTTTGGGTTGTCTCCATTGTCAATCTATTGTGGTGTTTCCTCCAGGTATATCATAATTTTATGTGGTTACAAGTTTTTTGTCCCTGCAACTCGTCTGCTATGCGTTATTCCGAAAAGGAAATCCTGGATAAATTCAATTTGGGGATAAACTGTTCCAATTCTGTTTTACGCAAACAAACGGATTGTTAGATCCTTCGTGTAGCTATAGATATATTCTTATTGATATCAAACAAGAATGCGCGGTGTTCATTGAGCAACAGAACTAACAAATTTTAAAACATGTTGTTGCAGTTCCAAATTTCGGGAAACAGATATTGACCATATAATATGTCACGTCTACTGTTTTAATTATTGCTTTCATGGTTATGTGTTATTCAGTTAAATCATTCGATCCTACGGAATGGGTTTCAATCCTTTCTGTAAGTGGAAATGAAGTTTGCATCCATGCGTTTGATTTTTTCCTCATCCTTTCAAAATTCATTTCAAAGAACCCGCGTATGTATTTATGGGAGTATATATTGCTTTTAATGTATTTTGAAGTTTCTGACAAAATAGTATAAATTTCACTTGAGTTTTGTAAAATAATACTTTTTTTGTTGCTTGGGCGTTGTAATTTTTTATACAACTCGTACCATATAGCATTTTGCCTTTATTTGAAATATCTTTTGAAATACGTCTTCATCTAAGTCAAGCTGAAAAATGAATAAGATGATTGTAATATCTTGCTATTGTGTTTAAGCGTACCAATTTAGCAACAATTTGAATTTCTATGTGATCGTTGTATTTTGACAAGCGAGAAATAGACAATATTCACACGCCATTTAATCTTTATCCCTGAGATTACTTGAACTTTTGATTGACAGGTTCCTCTTTAGCAGTCGCCAACTGCTCGTGAGGTCTGTTGTGGTTAACCATAGGTTATCTAACGATAGAAAGTTGAATTTGTCTGTCTGAACTCTGAAACTTAAAGTATACTGCCCTGGTATCCTTGCTATCATGTTTTAAGACAGGCTGTAGTAAAAGTTGAACCATTGTCAACATCGTAGATTTCCATTATTTGGCAGAAATGAGTACTTTGTTCTTTTCTATCTGTGTTGGTCAAAGGCTAACTTATTAGTTACATCAGAATCTGTCATGTTTCTTCCAATTATTTTATCCCATGTTTCTTAGGTCTACCTCTTGCTTGATTACCTTCTACTCAAATTATTTTATCTGGAGTGTGAAGAGCCTGATCTCAAAGACTAACAACGCAATAAACAGAACCTCATGGAGGTCTTTGCAATAATGGAGTGACCTGTGGGAATTGAACCTGTGGTGGCCAGCACAGCAAGGATTGAACCCTTGCAACCTAGCACAACACCCTGCCCCTCCCTCTGATTAGATAACCTTTTGGGTGCTGAAAGGTATCACAAATCGAGATCTTATGAGATCAGGTAATGTGTCTACTAGATTGGGTGATCACTCGTTTGACCGGTACTGAAATCTCTGATCTTTATTTTTCTCATAAGAGTTCATAAAGGCATCGTCGCTAATCTACATTGAACATTGCAAACCATTGTAGTAAACTCTTATTCATATTGTATTGTATAGGCTGTACTCTTAAACTTGATCTTGCATACTCCTACTTTTATATGTTTTTTCAGTTCCCTTGTCCATCTGAACAAGCACTTTTCAGCCACATTTATTCTTGGTTCATGATGCTTCATTAGTGTTCAACATTCTGCTCCATATATTTGACAACAATTTAATAAAATTTCCCAACACTTATTTTGGGATTTCACAATCATATAGGACTCCACTAGTTTGTCTTCCCTTTATCTGGTCACATCTGATTCTGTAAGTCACATCCTCAATTCCTCTGTTGGTTTGCGTGATTGACGCTAATGAAGAGAATCACTTTATTTAGTTTGTTGACCCTCAATTTTTAATGAAGTTTCTTTCATATCTGTAGTTACCTGAAACTTTCACTTCATGTCTATTAAGTGTGTCTTCTTATCCCAACACCTTTTGATTCTGTAGTTTCCCGGAACTTTCACTTCATGTATATTAAGTGCTTCTTCTTATCCCAACACCTTTTGATTCTAATGCATCGATCTATAATGTCCATCTTGTTGGGTTATTTTTCTGAAGCCTCTTTTAGTTAGTACAATAACATGCACAAAGGGATCTCCTTGTATGTATCGTTTGTTAATTTTCTACTGTGCATCATCAGTATATTTTATTTGCAAGTAATGATGGTGTAATCTTTTTCTTTTCCAATGGTTTTTGAAAGGTTAACAGTGATTGTATTTTTTGTTATAAATTTGCTTTTTCTTAAATTTATTGGTGCAATAATTAACGGCCTTTGTCTTAAATATTTATATGGTAAATGCTTCTATTTGTAATTTGTAATATAAGGAATAGTTTTCACCACTGTTGTCTTTTCTTTGTTTTGTTTGGTAAAAACTTATTCCTTTTTTGCTATATTCAACTGTTGAGTGTTGTGGCATGAATAGTATATCCCTTTAAAACTTGAAGATGTCGACTCAGCTATTTAACATAGAAGTATATGATGTTCAAATTTTTTATTCAAAATCAAATATACTTCATTCTGTAAGCTTTTCATATGTTTGTTCTGAATTTGAGAAATAAAATAAATGTTTGTAGATATGGCAAGGTACTTCCCAGCAAGCAACCTCATGGAATTGGCTTTGTCTAGCAGCAAGTTTTGCAATGGTGCTCTTAGAAATCAGTGTGGTTGTTTTCCTTCTTCAAGGAAATAATGTTAGCGGTTGGGATGCGTTAACGCATACTCTCATAGGCTCAACCATGGTGGCTGCTTTGGACGCTATCATTAAGGTGAATTCCTATTTGAAGCTAGTATTTAATAGTTTCTTTTAGCATGTTTTTATTAACTTGCATTTTACAGTTCTCCATGGCAATGCCTGAGCCTCCACTAAACATTCTCTTTTGGAGAGTTTTGCTTGCAAATTGTATATTAGCCAATGTATGCTTGTCATGTGGGTACCTGACAAGTAGCAATTTCATAAATAAAAGTTTTGCTAGTTGATTTTTCAGTGGTAGGAGCATAATGGCCTTTTCTATTTAACTCTCTCAGGTGATCTGCATATTTGGTTTTAGTTGGCCATTGTTCATCGATGGCGATGACTCGGGGGATTTGAGAAAGTGGGGTTTCTGGTTGGTATACAAGCTGTCATTCTCTGTACTTTATGCCTCTCTTTTATGCTTGCCACACACCAAATGGCGGAACAGATTACCAGGTGGCTGATCTCTTCTTAGCTTTTTTTTATAGATTTGTAATGTCACTTATTTTCAGGCATGAACTACTTAGCAGTGTACACTTTAAGTCATGCTTTGATGTTGCAGGTTGATTTTCTAAGAGAGTAAAAAATCAAAATGATATGGAATAGGATTGATGAAATAGAGAACTGTAGAAAACATGGAATTGTTACTTCATAATGAAGAGAAAGAAGTTGTAGTGAATAATTTTAAAAGTAAATGTAATCTCTTTAATGGTTTGATTTTTCTTCAACTGTTGTGTACTGTGTACTATGCACTATCTCATATAGAAAGTAGGAATTCGGTAAGTCACACACACAGAGACAGAGACTGTTGGTTACCATTTGCCTTGTTTAATCCCTAATGAGTCTTCTTTTCTACTTCTAACATAGAGTGTGAAGCATTTTTTGAGTTTCTGGATGCTGAATTCTTATCAAACTATCAAGTTTGTAGAGTTCCCAATAATAGTCGCACTGAATCTATTTTCTTTGAGCTAGAGTATCTTTGTCCTGGTTTTCCAAATAGTGAGTTTTGGTTTTGCAGTGCCATTTTGAGATGTCCCCATGTCAGAATCCTTTTATTCTGGGTTGTAGTTTGTGCACTTGTTTAATGACAGATTTACTGTTATCAGAAACACGGGAGATGTGTCTCCACATCTTCAAGCAGGGGTGTTGAATGATTGTTTCTTCAATTCAATTATGATTTCACTTGTGTTCTCATATTTTTCAATATCTTTATCAGTAGGCCCAACCATGGAATTTTAGATATCTTTATTAGATATGATTTGACTTGTGTTGAAAGAAAATAAGTGTCCTAAATCTGGGAAGACCATATGCTCTCGGCGAGTGTAGATACAATATATCTAATCTAGTGTATAAGGGAACATGATGTCCATGGAATTCATTTAATTGAAGGATTAAATGTATTTTTGAATCCTTCACTTGAGGAGCATGTGTCTTAGGGGTTGGATTTACTATTTTGTCCTTCCTATTTCTCTGCCTACACTAGCTCTTCCATAACTTGGTCTCATTCCAAGAGAGAATTGCCTTGTTCCTGCAATTTTCTTACTTTCATCATTTTCTATTGGTAGGCCGTGATCAGACCTACTTCCTTGAAGCTGTGTAAGCATGCTTGAACTGAGTTAGCTATCTTGCTACTGCTGCAGATCTTGTGCCTTGCATTAGACAATTCCAGATCTCCACCCTACTAGTCTTTTAACCAAACATTTTGGAATTTGAATATTCGTGGTTTGAGGTGCAGCAATTCTCACTTAATATAGTTGGTCTGTGCTTAGACATCACCTAGGGCAGGGTTTGTCCATTTGGTTGTTACTGTTTTTAAAGAAATTGCCGAATAAAGAAACGGTCATCCTTGGAGCCCTTCCAACACCTAGCCTCATTTGAGCACTTCTAGGTAAAACATATCAGTGGGATTTGTAACAAAGTCATTTCCCTGATACTTACCAACTTCTAGAAGAAGGTTGCTTCCACTGTGTTCGCATACATTTCATTCTCTATCATCACCTACAACTAGAGGATGCTTGGCCTGTGTCATTTTGTGGTGTGTTCTTGGCTCTTTAGATTTAGACCAAGAGAAGGTATGTATTTATTTCTCCTTTTGGTAGGCAACTCCTCTTTTTTCTCCTCTTCACAACCAATTCCCAACCTGCACTGCTGACCTTGGATATCTCTGCCTTTAGAGCAAAGTGCATGTTTGCCCAACAGATTTCCATTTTGTGCTTTTCTGCCTTTTGTTTTTTCTTCAATCAGATAATGAGGTTATTAAAAAAAGCTTGTTAAGTCACTGTTCTAGGAATGCCATCTAAAGGAAGACCAAAAAAGATATGGAAGATATGGAAAAACAATTGAAGATGATCTGCAGAAATTGAAAAGAGAGAATGATATAGCTTTTATAGAGGTGAATGGTGAATGAGAACTTATGTATCTGACCCCATTTTGTTGCCACAAGGCTAAGATGATGCTGATGATACTTTTTCACAACGGCCTTTCTTCATACATTTGCAGCACATATTGATGTAATTTTTACACTTCAGTGCCTGAACAATTGCATGGTGTGGCCCATGTATCTGTGGGACAACCTCATGCCCCTTGCCGTTTATCTGTTTACCATTAACAGTTTTTCAAATATACTTGCTATCTTGTGCAGATTTCCACTGTCTGGAACTTTGCTTGGATCCCTAGAAGCCTGATCCACACGGCCAGCCATTGCTTGCCATGACCCTGCTCCTGTTTTTCTTGCTTCACTAGAAGGAAACCTAGTTTTCTTTTCTCCACTTGCATGACTAGCTTCCCCATCGGCCAAGGTAGTATGGCCTTTACCACCTGCATGTCTGACTCCTTGATAAAATTGACAAAGAAAGTGTTTCACTTGATAAGTGAGACCTTCGCAGCCATGCCCGTCAAGTGCTTTGAGCCCAAGTTTGCATGTCCTTTAGATGTGATGCCCTAGCATTGAATCTGCTAATTAATACACTCTAGAACTGTCTTGTACACCGTTAGTGCTTTCTCAGATATTGATACCCTAAAACCCTCACCTGTAGCATGTTCTTGAAAATCCACCTTATCCTTTAGATCTATGTTGTCCACATCAAACCACTGCCTCCCCCTCATTGCCTATGCGAAAGATGTTCTCCCCTACCTGCTGCACTATCTTGAGGCTGCTGCTACATTCAAAGTCCTTTCTAGGCATTGCCATTCCAAAGACATTACTGGAATAGACAGCAATGCTAACCATATTAGCCACTAGACTTCTTTTTAAGTTTCTAGGTGATTGGAGAATATGTCTAAATTTAATGAATTGAATGCTAAGTTAGAGATGCAATCTAATAGACATTGCTGCAACCTTTATGGAAGAAACCGTCATTAGACAAAACTTGTCACAGAAAATTGTTTGCAACTTACTTTAAATAACTTAAGATAGATGAGTCTATCCTCTTTAATTATTATTTTCGTGTTTACGCTATTGTTTCTTGGTATTTTTCAAACATAATTTGCTTACGCTTTGGATGTTTAGCCGTGTCTTGCTTATTCCTTTAATGGAAGCACTTCCTGGAATTATTGTTATTGGTACTCAGTTTAATTTTCCCTGTAACAAATAAATTATGATTTCATTTATTTTGTTTGATCATTTTGAATGAGATATTTTAGGATTATCATAATTGTTTCTAGAGACGACAGGTCAGATAAATAGCAGATTTTTCTTTGCAGTATTGGCGCCCCCCCTTTTTTTTGGAAAGAATTCGAGTTCTATTTTCTGCTCTTTTGAAATAATTGTGAGAAACAATCTTTATTGAGTGGGTTTTGCCTAGGAATTAAAACTGCAAATTGTTATTTGTTTACTATTTGTGATTTACTAACACTTGTATCTTTACTTACCCATCGTAATATAAAATTTACTTCTAATGCTATATTGAACCTAGCATTGTTTAAATGCATTACCTTTAACAATACAGCTCGACCGGCATTTCACAACTATATTTCTGCAATGTTTTTCCTAAATGTTGCATCTGCACTGGGTTGTGCTTTATTGGCATCTGGTGTTGGCATTGGCTACTGGTACAATTTCACTTCACCGAATACTGTTTGATAGTCTTTTTGAAATATTATTTCTAAATCTTTTGCATTGCATATGCAGTTTTTTTCCAATTAAGACATTTTTTCCTAAGAATCTTACCTGGTGCAGGATATATGCTTTCACAAACTTTTGTTACCATGCCTTCTATCCTCCGTTTCTATATTCAACATTTCTTGCAGATTTTTTCAAGGTGAGCCGCACATATATATTTTACCTGATACATGATATCCTGGTTATTTACTCCAAGAACGAAAATTTTCTTCATTGGTAATCACGTTTGTTTTATTTTTTGCTTTTTTTTTCAGGAGGATGATTTGCACTTAGAGGACGTGTATTATTCTGAGATGAAGGATGCTGGATATTTTGATGCTGACTGGGATTAATTGTAATAATAAATTTAAATCTAAAAATTGTGTATTTGTTCGCTTAGGAAACATCCGTGTATGATAATCTCTTATTTTACCGCATTCTTTCTCGAATGTTTGTACATATTGGAGTTGATTGATACCATGCGACAAAAAAATGTTTGAATATTTGTTTAACAAAAAAGAGATTTGAATGTTTTTCGTGAAATATGTTGCTATTCACTGCAACGAAGTTTTAATATAAAAAATAATTTAGATGTTTTTCGGAACTTGCATCTTATATGTCAAGGTACTTGTGTTTTAACCTTTTTAATTTAAACACAAGCACACTATACATTGATAAGAACTAATAACATCTGTCTTGATAACATGTGCCAACATGCATCAAGGATTATGCTTGTTGGCAGGAATATGTTATCAAATATCGTATTTTTAATTGATGATACAGGAAATGTGACGTAGGCAAAGGATTTGACGATGTTTTTGTCAATTAATGGCATTGAACATGTGATTTGTGATGCAATGGTGGGAGCAAAAAAATTGAAAAAACTAATAAAAGATCAAAGGAAATGGAACCTCGTTTAATTAACTCGTTGAACACCATTTGAGATAAATGATGATTATTATAAGATGTCACAACTTGCACAGTACATACATTAGTAGAAGACTTAGTCATTTCTATTAGAGATAAAGTGTAGATCAGTTATATAGGAATAATGTCTTTGGCTATTTCTATTAGGTCTAATGAAGATTTCATAATGAACATCTTAAACAAGGTCGCACATCCATTAGTTATATGAACCTTATTGAGAGGAAGATAAGTTAAAATTGTAAATAGGTAAAGCTTTAGCCTTTGATAAAGGCAAATGACAAAAAAGAAGTCATGTAGTTGACTCCATATTGTTAAGGATGATGATGATGAACATTCACAGAAACTTAAAATAACTTAACTATAGGTACACCCTAAGACATAGAGAATAGCCAACCTTAAAAAAATTGTGAAGTATTATAATTATCACTTAGTAACTACAAGATGTACATACAACTAGTATTACTATCTAGTTCACAATATATGTTTTGTAGATTCTTTAGTTAGGACAGCTACTACTCTGACCTCTACTTCACATTTATTCACCATTGGTGAACTTAGTTTCCACTTTGACTATATTATAACTACACTACATTAGAATTTGTCTACTGCTTAGTCTTACATGAGATTTGGTTCATATGAACTCAATCCACAACTTGGGCTTTTGGATGCTTAGATCCCTTATTCTTGTTTATTTGCTTGTTTTTTAAAACATATTTTGTGAGTTCAATTCACAATCACTTTCTCTTTTGCTTTATTGTAAGTTTCTTAATAGAACAGCTTACAAACTCAATGTACATACTTTCTTCAATCTTATCCTCCATGGTCCATGTTTCCTTTGGATGTTAAGTAATTTTTGGTGCTTCTTAAGCTTTGCAAGTATTTACTTATGGCTACTTTTCTAAACTTCACGAAATCTTTCACCATCAAAATTATGAACTTGGATAGGTGTTTTCTTGGTTTCTTTTTCCTAGCTCCATTTGGATTTTCAAAGTGATTTTTAAGAACATAAACATTTCTAGTGTTCTTTCTTGCTCTATTCTTTATTCTATGTCATTCCATGAATTGACACTTTTCCGCATTAACTTATGGTTCTTTGACTCACTACTTATATACTTCATTAGTTGACATGCCTACTTAGGAACCATTGTGACTTTTTATTAATAACTGTATAAGTTAATTTATTAAAAAACTAATGATTGCACATTTGATTTATAATCATATTCTAACACTCCTATTCAAGCAATAGTTTCTTGATTAATTAGGTCCTTATTTATAGATTTGTTAGTTATCACTTTCTAGGAATCAAGGGTAATATGCAAAGCATTCTTCTCACATTGTATGCTAGCCAACTATTGAAAATCTTCAGTTCTTCTCCTTTTATAGAAAATAGAGATATCTATGGGTTGTATGATTAATCTTAGTTGTTAAGCTTATAGACTTTGTCTATAATGCATAGACTTCAAGAATTCTCCCTTTCTTTGAGTATTAAAAATCTTATTTTTCAAATTTTTTTAATGTTTGCCCTCTTTTCAACATATGGACTTATTCTTTTTTGTTCTTGAAAATTAACTAGCTGTCTTTCTCAAAACAAGGTGCAACTAGAGATGCCTCTTTGATATAAGTTGGAGTAATACTCGAAGCATTGTATATCCATCCTAGGCCATGCTCTACTTACACCATCTAAAATTTGTATACCAACTTCAATGTTCTAAAGACATAGAACTTACAATTGTAAGAACATTCGCTTAGGATGTACAAGAGGATGTGAGGCTTACCCATCTTCCCATAAAAGTGTGTTCTACTTTACAAGATCATAAATTTCAAGATTAGCTTAGATGATTTGACATTGTACATTCTCATTCTAATATTATGCCAAATAGTTTTCTTTTATAAATTGTTACATTTGACTCTATATCAAATGTGGTAGTATTTCTTTTTTCTTTTTCTTATTTCCTAACCTTTGCATAGCTTTTATCATTCATACTTTGATCTAATTAAGGTTTGTGTGATTCTCTAGCTAACAAGTTCTAGTAGTTATGACTCCTTTCTTAGTGTGCACTTCACCAAGTAAAAAAGAAGTGTAGATTGATGTCAGTCACTTGTAAGTAATGGATACAAGGCTTGCTTCATTCCTACTTTCTATCTTGTCTTAAGCCAAATTGATTCTTCTTACATTATATTTTCTTCTTTACACTCTTTGATTTTCTTTTCCTTATTCTAAACTGGTCTTAGCATTACTTAGTTCTCTTGTTTATATTTTTGATAGTAATAGTTACCCTCTCCAATCAAAATGTTGTGACTCTTTATTTCTCATTGATTAGCTATATTCAGTTTGGTGAAACATTAGATTTTATTTAGAAATTTGTAAGTTTTCTAAATCTAAAGGTTTGTCCTTAATCATTTTTTAAATTCCCTAGTTCATAAGACTCTAGGCTCCTTGCATTTTTTCTCATTAATGGTTTGGTCTTTATCAAGGAACTTTCTCTTATCCCTCATTTTTCTTGTTTGAATTCTTGAATTATCACTCTTGTCTCAACTTTTACTTTTGATCTTGTTCTCACTCCTACTTGAATATCATGTTGAATTTTCTTAAGTTTCTAATATAGTTTTAAGATTTTGTAAATTGATTTACATCCTATGAATTCAGGGTTTCATAAGTTGGATATTAACTTATGAACTTTTTGCAACTTCTAGGATTGATGAGCCACGATATCGCATACACAATATCGCATTCGCAATATCACATCCACCATGCGATATCATGTCCTGCTTCATCTTCTATAAATAAGAGACAACGCCCTTGGTTCCAAGGTAGTTAGACTTAGACCCTTAGCCAGACTCTTGCAGTTTTGTCATTCCAGACTTAGAATTATTTCTGTGTGCCCACAGTAGGAGTCATAGAGTGAATGAATCTTTATTCGAGCAATTTGTACCTGAGCACAATTTTGTGTACGGCAATAAAGATGAACTTTATGATAAACCTTGCAGCATACAGCTTAAGCTAATTAGTAATTAATGATGGTTTAATGCATTTCTAGTTAATTAATATCTCTCTCAACCTTCGACCCCCTTAGGTAAGTACACTTAGTACGACTGCTTCGAGCATGCATGTAGCGCTTGGTAACCTAGTAACGATTAGCGTTTGGTAATCCCAACAGTGTTGCATTGGTTCAAGATGTGTACGGCAAGTGGGAATGGATACTGGTGTTAGGAACATTTAGAAACTAGTTAATGAATAGTTAAGGTAAGTTAGCCACTTAGTTCTCTCTCCCTCTCCTTTATTAGCAGAAGACATAAAAAAGACAAAAGCTATAAAAATCATATACCTCAAGCTTACCTATCCATACAACTGTGACAATATAAGTAAGATTGGGAAGACAATGATTGATTAACCCTAAGTGTTCCATTAAGCTACATAAGCACTTAGTCCTTGGAGTTCGACCGGATCATGTGTGAAACGCTCGTATTTGTATGGTTGAGTGTAGGGGTACCTCACCACTCATCATTGGTGCCATTGTCGGGGACTTAGTTGTTTATGCACTATGTAGAACATAGGAAATCATTCATATCATTGAAACATTAGAACGAACCCTTAGGGTTAATCAAAGAGAGACAAGACAACAGTACATTGCACACCGAACAAGATAAGATGTCTTCTTCTTCACATAAGAGCACTTCACCGCCTAGGACTAACACAAGAGGCAGTCGGCAGCATAATACACGTAACCAGGATCTGCTAGTTCCTCAAAAATTTTGTGTGGTATATACTCATCCCGATGAGTATGTACTCAATTTCACCTTTATTCTCCACCAAGATGAATAACTACGTTGGAGAGACATGGAGGGTAACATAGTGTTTCCTCCAAACTGATCAGTTCCCAACATGCTCCTTCATGCTCTCACATGAATAGACATGCTGCTTTTATACGCAGAATATGTTGCATGCAATCATGACTCAAGGGACTATCATCCCATAAAAGTGCAAAGGGACTTGTGACAGGAGAGATACCATACATCCTTAAAGGGTAAATGGCCCCATGACGCTCAACACATTTTGAGCGAAATTGAGGATGGTGAACCTGCTTCAATAGGTTCCCCAAAAAATGATGTTCCTCCTCCTAACATTGGTTAGGAGGTGGTGTATCAGAACCTCCACTCCACTATTCACAACCCTGGTTCTGATACCCATGAACACGAAGTGTTCAATGAGGGAACATGAGCACACGATAAGGGCGGACGTTCTAATCGCGAACACAATCAAGGCTAAGACCATCGAAGAGAAGGTAGACAACACTGTCATGACGATGGTTCTCCTTCTTCTTCACCTTCATCATCATCTTCACCCTCTCCTTCAGTGTCTGGACGTAGTCATAGGGAAACCAATTGTGAGGATAAAGGAAAACGAAGTGAAAGACATTGATAAGACAGTTGAGAACAAGGATGAGGGCACTCTAAGGAATCAAGGCATAGAAGAAGGGAGAGTAGGGAATCGCGTAGACACCATAGACGCTATGAACAAGATGATCACGAAGAACCCCTACTCGCAACAAGAAGCATGCTAGATATAACAGAGGCTATAAGAGTTCCAACAAGGCACCAAAAGGATAGTAGGATCAAGAGGTTAGACATGAACAACATCCCACAGTTTGAAGGGGGATACAACGCTGATCCTCAAAATCATTTACAAGCATTCCACAATGCATGTGCCTTGCAAAACATAGAAAATGAATGGCAAAAATTGAAGTTGTTCCCAAGGATACCAGTGAAAGAAGTTGAAAGCTGGTACTGGTCCTTAAAATTGGAATCCATTCGGAGGTGGAGTACAATGTTAGAACTATTCAATGATAAGTACCAAACGTACTCCCGAGTGTCTAACCTATGGAAGAAAATCCAAGGATGGAAGCAACGAAATCATGAACCCTTGGATGTTGCCATGGGCCACTATTACACACTGTTATATCATTGCCCTTGCCATGGTTATTCACAACAGGATCAACTATGCCATCTCATGGATGGACTTAGGCATGAAACAAGAAGAACCCTTGGGACGTATGCCCAAGAAAGGTTATCAAAGCTTAGGTATCATCAAATTCATAGACTGGTAGAGCAAGTAGCCAAAGAAGAAGGTGAGCTACAAAAGAAAGAAAGTGTGAAAGAATACAACCGAGATCCTTCCCTCCAAAAAAGGGGAGTGAGATTTTGTGAGGAGGAAGAAGAGTCACCACTCGAAGAGATGGTGAATAGGAAAAATTTGCCTCTCCAAAAGTTAACAACAAAAGTATTGGCAAAAGTAGACCAAATGTGGGACTCCCTGGATAGTAGGTTTGAAACTATTCTTAAAATTGTAGAGGAGTCTAGGGAGTGAGGTAGTGACCGCGACAAAAAGAAAAAGAGAGAAGTGGAAAATGCACGTTACAAGGGTAAGGGAAAATGGCCATTACAGAGGAGGTTGTGGATTTAGACACAGAAAATGATGGTGGATGTGAGATATGCCAATATGAACATCCTAAGGGATGTTTCCCATTGATCTCACATCTACAAGAGTCTGGGGTGTATGCACTCAACCCACAACTAAATAAACGACAAGCACCCCAACGGTTACCTTATCCCCAAGGTAACCCAAGGCAGTTCCACCAACCTTCAACATATTATCCAAGTGGAACTCCACCACAACC
>MNCI01012316.1:377220-389972 GCA_015680685.1 Gnetum montanum
AAATTCTCTGATCCTAAAAGCCCTCTAATCTATCTCCAAATCATTGGGAATGAGCCATGCAAAGCTCTTCTGGACTCAGGTTCTGGAGTCAACTTAATATCACAAGAAATGTACAAAGCCTAGAACCTGCCTCCATTAAAGAAGAGCAATATTCGCCTAGAGCTGGTTGACCAGTCCATCACTGTTCCCTTGGGACTGGTGGAGGACATCGTCACTACTGTGTATGGGTGGTCGTACCCAGCTGATTTCTTAGTGATACAAATGAATAACGGTAAAGGGAACTTCCCAATAATAATGGAAAGAGCATGGATAAGTACTATAGATGCACGCCTAGGAATCCGTGATCTTTCCCTGAAAATATCTAAGGAAAACACTTTTGGAAAGATCAAGAAGAAGAAGGTTCCATGCATTGCATATAGTGATACAGGGTGCAATTGCGTGTAGAGAGCATGGGTTGTGCAAAGTTTAGCATTGCCATCATGCAACTGGTGTGCATAAGACATTAACATACAAAAGTGCCTATATGCAGCAGCCACACAACAAGAAGACACCCAGTGGCTGAAAGCTGATTAAGAGAGCAACTCACTAATATGCATGGAACTAACTGAGGGAATAACTTGCGCTTACATCGAAAGCATAGATGCACTAGAGCAAGTTCGCTGCCAACTTCCAAGCCTTAACCTTGAAAACATCAACTAGGGAGAGTTGGAACTTCCTGAAAAATTCAAACAAGAGCCCCTAGAATTGAAACCATTGCCCACTAGTCTGGAATATATGATTCTTGAAAATGGAAAACCGGTAATCATCAATGCAAGAATTGCTTCCAAACTGTACCGCCTAAAATCGTTGGTCACTGGCTGGAAGGAAATAGAGACTGTGGGGTCGCAGGATGCGCACAGAAGACCCTGCCTTTGCCTGAGGGTGAGCTGGAATGCACGAAGGCAGAGTACCTTGGGTGGTCCGCACGTAGATCAAACAAGGATTTACCCGCACGTATGCCGAAGTGCTATATGCTGGGTCATGCGTAAACAGGCGTAAATGAGAGCGTAAATGGCGTAGCAGATATAAACAGGGTGTAAATGTAAACGAGCGTAAACAGAACACATGAAAGAAATTAGTGTAAACTGTAAACAATGGTATTACAGAGTCAAAGTATAGTGCACCGGTCTAACGCAGTTGTGATGAACACAAGGCGAATGAAAAGCCCCGGTGGATGTAGGGATGACTTGGCGGGTTCGCACGGTAGGCGGAGCGTAGAGACTGTGTGCACGGTGTACAGGGATTTCCAGCGTAAGAGGGTTTTTAGCTCTAGTGTGCAGCGTAAATGTCTCTGGTATCCTCTGGGATTTTCACCAACCGTCCAGGTGAAGTGGAAAAGTAGGGTTTTTATACTGGTTGTTATGCTAGACTCGGGTTAGGAGACACGTGGCGCATTGACCGGGTGCATACAATTTACAAATATACAACATATTACATTTGCTGGGTGTATACGCGGGGTGTATACGCTACATCAGGCCGGCGTACACGCTGGACGTGCTGGGCATGTGTGAACTTGGGTGGAGATACTATGGACGCTGGGCGTACACGCTGACAATGGTTGGGCGTATACGCTGACGGCTGCCGACTTGCTTCAATTCTTGCTCTTCGGTGCTGTCTTCATTCTGTCATTGAGACTTCATCATCGGGCTTATGCATCTGTGGTACTTGCCGAGCATACAGGTGAGGCGTGTACATCGGGCGTGTAAGTCGGATGTCTACGCTGGGCATATATGCTGGGGATGTCAGGCATATACGCTGTTGATGCTGAGCGTATACACTGAGCGTATACGCTAGTACTGCACACTTAGTGAAAATTAAGCCTATTGATTTCCAAAGTTGCACTGTGCGACACCAAATGTAGCCGTGGCCGTTCATGGATCCCAGGGACCTGCTTCTTGTTGGGGAAGTACCAAGCTCGAAATTTTGTGGTGTTTCATTGGCCCCTCTTTGTTGACGCTTGGAGGAATCGACCCGAGAGGCATCGACAAAGAAGTGAAAAACACCACAAGCAACTTGACATAGACTTCGTTCTTTGCCACTTGACTAGACATCATCGTACCGTGTTCAGTAGTACATGGGATCGAAAAAGAGAAATTTGTAGCTGATAGGAGAAGAGAGATTGTGGGAATTGGCGACTCCCCAAGAAATTATGCTGGGAGATGGGGTGCTTGGGTGTGCGGCTGTTGGTCTTTGTCAATAGCCATTGTTTATCAGACTCGGAGTTTAGACATGCGATGGGCGTTCTTTGGCGGAATGAGGCTCTTGGTTAGTATTCAAGAGGACCTGTTGGCAAGACCAAAGCCACGAGGAGATGTGTTACATGCTTTGGAGGAACAGCGCCCGTGTTTAATGTTTAGGGGGACCTGTTGGCGGAGAGCCAGAGCCATGCAACTATATGCTTCTTGACTATTTTGGACATGAGTACTTGGTTTTAAGACCACTGCCTTCCCACCTGTGGCTTATATGGGAAGTGCCAGGAGTCTCGCTCTTTTTTTTTAGCGTAAACTTTGCATTGATTTTGTACTCATGTGTGACAGTATGTGATAGCATGTTCAAAGTTTTGGATGTACTGGATGTATTATAGGTATGATTGAATAAAATGTGTTTGTGAATGGATAGGGAATGAGTCGGTGAATGGGGATGTACTAGTGAATGGTTTGATTTAGTCTCGCCATGTGTGCTGTGAACATTGTCCCATCTTGCTGCTTGTGACGAAATACATTCTGGTACGAAAACCTCTGGGTGTCATCCTGCAAACACAACTCCAAGGAGACAAGAAAACCATGAGTGAATGATCGAGCTTAGACTTACACAGCGGCAGACTGCATGTCAATAGTAACAGCATCGGTAGGATCCTCTGATGGCGGGTGATGCAGTGATGAAGCTTAGATGTGGCGGCAGATTGATGAACCAGAGATGAACTTGTCAGTTTATAGTCTCGGCTGACTATCATGGGCTAGTTTTATGTCTTAACCCGTTGGACATTGCCTATTTAGCGTCGTGGCGGATGCTACATTGCCAGTTTTTAGTCTTAGCGGACTATGAGGAGGCAAGCTAGTTTATAGTCTTAGCGGACTCCGATGGTTGTGACGGTGGCAGTGTACTGTCATGCCGGAAGGGTGCTAGTTTATCGTCGTTGCAGACACTGTGGGGTATCAGTTTATTGTCATGATGCCAGGACAGGTGTGGCGTCAATTTTAAGTCATAACCAAGGACTATTCTGTGGTATCAGTTTACTGTCATGATCCCAGGACGAGCTGTGGTATCAGTTTATAGTCGTGATTCCAGGACTTGATGTGGTATCAGTTTATAGTCATGATTCCAGGACTTGTTTTGGTATCAGTTTATAGTCATGATTCCAGGACTTGCACGTACCTGAGCTTGTACTTCAAACGTAAAACGGTTTTAGGTACAAGTGATTGGTCGGATTGGTAAGCTTGTTTCCTTCCATGTCAGCTAGTTTGAATGCTCCATTGTCGAATGCTTTAGTAACCAAGTAAGGCCCTTCCCAGTTAGCTGAGAATTTGTCCGAGTGTTCCCGAACGGCTTTAAGCACAAGGTCACCTTCTTTGATAGGGCGCTTGTTGATGTCATGCCGATGTCGTTGCCGTTGTCGTTTTTGGTACCATTCGATCTGATCTAGGGCACGCACACGTTCTTCCTCCACCGAGTCAAGATCAACGATGTGTAGATCATTATTTTGCCCGTTGTTGAGGAGCCCAGAAAGTATGATCCTTAAAGATGGTACCTACAGTTCCAAAGGTAAAACAGCTTCTGAACCGTAAACAAGACTGTATGGTGTCTTACCTGTCGAAGTTCGGTGCGTAGTACGGTATGCCCACAATGCGTACACCAATTGTTCGTGCCATTTTCTTTTGCTTTGGGTGAGCATTTTCTCAAGTATTGTAATAATTATCTTGTTTGTTGCTTCCGCTTGTCCATTGCTCTGAGGATAGTAAGGAGATGAAAATGAGTGTTTGATCCCTAAATTTTCACAAAAGGCTTTGGTTTCGGCACTACTAAATTGTGGCCTGTTGTCTGTGATGATTGTCATGGGAATGCCAAAGCGGGTTACAATGTTTTCTAGAATGAAATTGCACACGTGCTCGGATGTAGTTTTTCGAAGGGGAGCAGCTTCTACCCACTTCGTGAAGTATTCTGTGGCGGTTATAATGAAACTATGGCCCGCGGAAGATGAGGGGGTTATCTGACCAATGAGGTCCAACCCCCACTTTTGAAAGGGCCATGTGATTTACGTTGTATGCAACTCATTCGGTGGGACATGTATCAGATTGCTATGTTTTTGACAAGTATTACATGTTTTGACTTTGGTGAGACAGTTGTATGCCATGTGTGGCCAATAATAGCCCAAGCGCCTGATTTTCGTTGCCATGGCTTTTGGCGCTATGTGTCCTCCACATAGTCCTTCATGTACCTGTTCAACAATAGTTTGGGCATCGATACTACTAACGCATGTTAGCAATATGCCTTCGTAGGATCGTCGGCACAGTGTGTTCCCTACCAGGGTATACTGCTTAGAACGTTTCCGCACTGTATCTCTCTGTGCATTTGTTAGATGTCGTGGTGTTTCACCGCGTAGAAGGTATTCTTTTATGTCGTCGTACCATTCTATCGCGTGTGTTGAACTAACAGATGCAATCGGCAACGTGTCAAGGGTGTCAGTGATTGGTTCAGCACAACTGGTTACGGAGCTTGGTAATGCGTGGAACATGTCTGGCGATATGTTTAATGCTAATGTGGTTAAGGCATCTGCAATGGTGTTATCATTCCTGGAGACATGTTGCATATCGATGTTTTCGAATTGCCTCATTAGGTGTTTTGCCAAGTTGCAGTATGGTTGTAAATGTTGGGCTTTGCATGTATAGACATCCGTGACTTGGTTTACAACCAGTTGCAAGTCCCCTCTAACTACAAGCCGTGTGATGTTTAAAGCCAAAGCTGCCGTGAGTCCTCTAAGGAGACCTTCATACTCTGCTATGTTGTTCGTATAAGGAAAGTTGAAATGATAGGCAAAGGGTCAGATCTCCCCAAAGGGATAGGTGATGATAGCGGCTGCACTTCCTCCCCGAGAGGCGGATGCCCCATCAAAGTTTAAAATAGCATCGTAGTCGTCAGGCACTATGTCTGTGGCGCTTATATTCTCATCTGGGAAGTCTGGGTCTATAGTCGCTTGGTCCCACGTTGGTGATGTTGCCATTTGATTTACTATAGCTTGACCCTTAACTGATGATTGCGCTATGTAGTACAGGTCAAACTCGACTATCATGGCCTTCCACCAGGCTATTTGACTTGTTTCGTAAATATTCCCTGTTATGGCTCTCAGTACATTGTCCTTGCAAATTATGTAAACCTGGTTACGGAAGAGGTAATGTCGCCATTTTCTTAAAGAAAAGACCAAAGCTAAACATGACTTCTCCACGTCGTTGTACCTTTTCTCATGGGCAACTAATGCGTGGTGCAGGTAATATACAGGAACTTCGGTTCCGTCATCGCGTTTCTGGCAAAGCATAGATGCGATGGACAAATCCGAAGTAGCAAGGTAGATGTAGAATGGTTTATCGTTTTGAGGTGGATAAACCATGGGTAGCCGGGCAAGTGCCGTTTTAATGTCATCGAATGCCTGTTGACACTGCGGAGTCCATTCAAAATGTACGTTCTTGTGTAACAGGTGGTTCATGGGTTTTAGTTTATCTGTCAGTTTTTCTATGAAGCGCCTGATGAACTGTAATCTACCTTGTAGACCTCGAAGTTCAATAAGGTTGCCTGGTGGTTTCAGGTTTGTTATGGCTTTGACCTTATCGGGGTCTACTCGTATCCCTGCTTCTGATGCTATAAATCCAAGCATTTTGCCTGTTTTGATGTCGAAGATACATTTTTTTTGGGTTAAGCCTCAGTTCATACTTTAGACAACGTTTTAATACTAAATTGAGATCTTGTACATGTTGTTCCTCCATTTTTGACTTAACCACAATGTCATCCACGTAATCGTTAAGTGAGTGTAGTATGTAATCACTAAAGATAAATGTCATTGCTCTTTGATACATGGCCCCAGCATTCTTGAGACCAAAGGGCATCATTGTGTAACAAAAGGTTCCCCATGGTGTCATAAAGGTTGTTCAAAGCTGATGTTCCGGGTTGATACGTATTTGATTGTATCCCAAAAAGTCGTCCATGAAGGATAATAGCGCGTGTCCAGCAGTTGAGTCAACAAGTTGATCGATGCTGGGTAGAGGAAAATCATCCTTTATGGTGGCAACATTTAAATCCCGGAAGTCAATACACAAACGAATGCTTCTGTTCTTCTTCGGAACAATGACCATGTTAGACACCCACTCGGCGTAATCGACAGCCCAAATGAAACTAGCTTGATAAAGCTTGGTGATCTCATTGCGAACTGCTAATGCTACCTCGGGCTTAACCTTTCGTGCTTTTTGTTTTACTGGTCTCAACTTTGGATCAAGGATGATATTGTGTTGGACAATTCGGGGATCTAGCCCAGGCATGTCTATGTAGAACCAAGTGAATGTTTTCATATTTTCCCTAAGCACGTTCTCAATGTTTTTGGCTAATGGAGGTTGTAATAAGGTGCTTAACTTTAAAATTTTAGTTTCTCCATCGGGCATGACGATGGGAGTTTTAGACAATGGGTCTTTAGTGATATTCTCGTCCTCTATGTCAAGGAATTTTGTCATGCCTTTGTAATCGTCTGTTATTTGTTGTGTTGAGGCTATGACTGCGTTGTCCATTGGTGAACTCAAGTTGATGAGATTTATGTTAATGTCTCTTGTAATTTTGCCGTATGGTCCATCAATGATTAACGGTGCAGTTAAATGTTAGCAGTCCATTGAGCTTGCTCCTGCCAATAAACAAAGAGCTGAATAAGCAAAGGGGTATCATTCTGTGTCTTTTGGTGCTTTTAAACTATGTGTACATGCATAATGGTGGATTACCGTCACACCGGGATGCATGTTAGTTTAAGGCCATACCGGGCCGTAACTAGATTAGGAAATGGCAGTTTACGGCCGTACCAAGCCGTAAGTGGCAATTTAAGGCCTTACCAGGCTGTAACTTGGATGGGGAAATGGCAGTTTAAGGCCATACCGGGCCATAAGTGGCAGTTTAAGGCCTTACCGGGCCGTAACTTGGATGGGGAAATGGCAGTTTAAGGCCGTACCGGGCCAATATGGCGGTTTAAACTAGAATGTTCAGAGTAAACATGTAAAATGGGGTCCACAGAGGAACCAAGATGTAGCAATCTCTATTTTTAATAATTTTTATTATTTTTATTTTTTTATTTTTTTATTTTTTGGGTGAAAAATAAGGAAAAAGGCAAAAAAAAGGCAAAAAGGAGCAACGGCGGATTAAACGGCGGCATCAGCATCAGCGGAGCGCTATATAAAAGGGGGGGGGTCCATTTGCTTTACTTTGAAAGCAATAGAGCGTAAGCGGCAACGTAAACTGTTAAAGCGTAATCGTAAACTACAGTGCCTTAGCGTAAGCGTAAATTTCCTCGTGAGCGTAGACGCCGAAGAATAACCCCAGTGTAGACACACAGCATTAAACCCCAGCATAGACGCGGAGTGTAAACTTCCAGGCGTCAGCGTAGACACTTCTTCTCTTCAACGTAAACTTGTATCGTCAGTGTAAACAGGCCGAGATGGGTAAGGGCAAAGAAGTGGAGGGCCATGGGAGGAAGGATCCTGACTTGACCTTTGCGGAGGAGACTGAAGCTATGCTGCAGGGCCTGCCCAGGCCAAGGATCCCATCCTGGCCCGTGACACCCCACAGGTAGGCTCTGATCTCTGCCTCTAATTATTTCTGTGCTTTTTCTTTTATAGCGTAGACAGTCTCGACGTATACGCCGAGCGTAGGGGTTTTTAGGCGTATGGGGTTTTGCGGCGTATACGCCGAGTGTCACTTTATAGTGTAAAGTTTTGTCAGCGTAAACATTTTCCCTGTACTAGCATATCAGCGTAAGCCACGACGTCATGAGTTTTTTGTGCGCAAAGTCTTGTCAGCGTGATTTACTTATTTTATCAGCGTAAATTCTGTTTACTGTGACAGCGTATACGCTGAGGGTTTATTCGGCGTATACACTGTTAGTCTGTAGTTGTCTTTCAGCGTAAACTTGTTTTTCATCTTTCTGGCGTAAACGTTTCGTTCAGCGCCGGCGTAGACTGTTTACGCTGGAAGGGCACTTGGGCGTATACGCTAAGGGTTTCTTGGGCGTATACGCTGAGCGTACGAAGTTTGGGCGACAGCGTGAAACAGTTTATTGTCGGCGTATACGCTGAGTTAGGCAGCGTATACGCTTAGTGTACAGCGTATACGCTGAGTTTAAACCATGTTTTTGCGTTAAGTGTAAACAATTTTGCCGGCGTATACGCTGGTTTATGCGGCGTATACGCTTTTCGGGCTAATCTATCGTGGCATCGTGATTGTTTGCAGGGACAACAAGCGCTTCCTCATCATTGTCGAACTTGTCGGGGTATTAACATGGGTTGGCCCTGTTGAGGATGGCGAGGTTCCCCCGGATCTGACCGTGGATAACAACGGGGTTTGGTTCAGGGGAGGGGCATGTGGATTTCTGTCCTTCCTGTTGGACAATTTCAAGGTGGCTATCTGGTCAAACTTTGACGAGGTGACTGCACGGAGCGTGCTTGAGGAGATGCTGCCGGGGGCTGCAGAAGATGTCATGGTTTTCATACAGGATATTGACAAGGGGCCTCTTGTTAACGAGGATGGTACTACCCACGGACCCCGGTCTACACGCCCATTAACGCGTGTGTGGGCACTATTGCCGCGAGGGTTAGACTACCTCAACAATACGTTGTTCATAACTGCCCATGCACATACATTATTCCAGAACCCTCCTGGCATGGTGTATCAAGTGGCCAGGTAGGAATATTTAAGTTTACTGTTTTCTTTCACTGTTTAGCGTTTGTTTCTTGTTTTGACCCATATTTGCTTACAGGTCGAAGACCAACCCGGATGGGACACTCATTAAAGATGAAGGATTAGCCCTTGTTCGCACTGCTCTGGAGGCATTCATGACGGGCCCCACCCTTCGTGGGACCGTACTAGGTCAAACGAAGGGTTCGATGGTCCATTTTCATAAGCAGTTCTCCAGAGCATTTGCGATGTGCAAGGCTCGTGGGTGGCTTCATGAAGACTGGACTGACAACGGGCTAGTCTTCCCTCGTGACCTTAGCAGCACATCTAGATCCACCACCCACGGTAAATGATAACATTTTCTAGATATGTTAACGGGTTTGTCCAATTGTTTTGATTTACGCTGATATGACCATTTTAAATTGCTTTTACAGTTGATGTACCTTCTGGTGAGGATCCGGTGACCACTGGACGAACCAAGACGACTTTGTCGATGAAGTTCGGAGGGGTGACTAAGGCTCAGAAGTGGTTGTGTAATCATGCTCCTTTGTCCCTCGCTCGTTGCTTGGATAATGCCGGCCTCATGGAGCTTTTTATGACCCCGAGTCCTGACGTTTCCATTGGGGAGATGATTGGGATTGTAGACTCCTTTAATGAGTCTGTCTCATACTACAACACCCGGATTAAGGGTGTGAAGGTAGTTTTCCATCTGTCGCCCGAGTTCTTTTCAAACCTATTTGGCGTACCGGCAGATGGCTTAAATGTAGTATTAGACAGAGCTCATAAAGAGCTCCAGACGATTCAGGAGTTGGAAGATTGGCTAGGCGTGGCCAAGGGTGCCAAGGGATTCCCGATGTAGGGGAAGGCAAAAGTTGTGGAAGTGAATGAACTATATCCCTTGTTCAGAGCATGGGTATTCCCTAAAAATCTTTCCCAGGTGAGGTGTCTTGGGGTTGAGGCTGTTCGTGTCATGCGAACTATTTTGGAAACAGGCATGCGATATAACTGGGCACGATTTTTGTTGTCGGGCATGCACAAGGAGATAGTGCTGTTGCGCTCGAATGTCGAGGCGCAATCCCATTTCACCTTCGCACTCTTCGCCGGTTATCTTTGTCATTTTGCAGAGTTCCTAGTAGTTCGCGCAGACAACAAGTTCTGCGGGATCGGGGTCAAATATCCCGCCCGTGGATCAATTACTTGTTTGAGACAGCTAAATCCTAAGATGAACTTGAGGGCATTGATGAATCCACTTCTATTACTACAGGGGGATCATCTGGCGCTTCAATCCACACACGTGATAGTTTGGGTTTGGAGCCAGACGAGGTACCCTACACTACTAGAAGGGTAGAACGGGTCATCAAGGAGATTGTTGGCCAAGCTAAGTCAAAGCTAAAGAGGCCTGAACGCACGGCTGAGGAAGTCTTCGGTGTGAACCAGCCACGCGTGAAGCGGATACGCTTCCAGATGCCTGGTAAGCGGACCTCGCCTGCTTATTACTTTATCGTTTTCGTTTTGTTTATAACTTTTACTTCAATCGCTTACGTGTTATTGATGTTCTTGGCTTGATTTTAAAATAGTGAGGAAGCAGGCTTTGGAGACTATCATCGAGGAGGAGGAGACCAATACGGAGAAAAACAACGAGGAGGAACATATAGAGAAGAGCCAGGGTGGAGGGATGGAGGAGTTAAAGGAGAAAACCACAGAAACTGAGCCATTGGACGACCAGGGCAGTGTCGATCAAGTGTTCCGCAGGTTTCTTCAGGGAGACCTGGATTTAGGTGACCCCCCATAGGGTGACAAGGATCATGGTATGTTTTTCTCTTTATCTCATTTCAATTTCTCCTGTCAGTCATAATTTTTGTGGTATGTTTATTTTTTTTTTATTTTTTTTTTTGCATTTTTATCTTGTCCAGATGAAGGCAGCGAGACCAGGACAGTGTGTTTGGATGTACCAATGAAGACGGTTCCCCCGGAGAGGACCGCTGAGGTTAGTTCATCCCGTACCCGTGAGCCATTTACTTGGTCTGAAATGCCAAGCAAAATGGATTTTGTGGCTGGGCTCGCGGAGGAAGTCGTTGAACGGATCCAGGAGGCCCACCCTAATATAGGTATACATTATTTAAAGGTTTGGAACTTCACATCTTGTTTATATTGTCCTAACATTTGCATTTTTCGTGTGGGTAGGTGCTAAATTGAGATGGGATCCCTCTGAAAGCGTTAGCATAGAAAGTTTGACCACACTTTCCCCAGAAGTAGAACAGGTGCCAAGGCCTGTTTACGATGGAGTTGCAGAAGGCTTTGTGCACAATGCTAAGTCGTTATGGACCTGTAGGCGTTCCATTGAGCAGTTGTGACTATAGATTCAGGCAAAAGAAAGGGAAGTCTCTGAGTTGTCAGTGGAACGTGACGATCTGAAGGCCCGGTACGAGTTCACCGCTGCTAGGCTAAGCGGTGATCGCTCCTGGCGAACGTTCGAGGTCACATACACTAGATATTGGAATCTACTGAATCGTCATGCATCGCTGACTCGGAGAATGGTGGAGCGCAAAGCCCAAATTGATCTCTTGAACCTTAAATGTCAAGATTGGAAGGCCTTTGCTTCCAAGGTTCGTAAGTGGGGTCAGGATGAGAAAAATCACAAACATTACTACAAGAGGTCGTTAAAAGAGGTATCTATTGAAAAATGGCAACTAGAGATGTTTGTGGAGGGTTTGGGTTTGCGTTCCACTTTCGATACTTTTGCTCAAAATACAACTGTGGAAATGGAATCGCCTGTAAGGGTGATCACAACTGCTTCTGGGGAAGTGTCGGTGGGTGAGTTCCCTCTGAAACGCCCTACCTGGTCAGCTGTCGACAAAGGAAAGACTTTGGCAGACGTTGACTTAGGCCTGGATGGGACAGACTAGGCCAGCGTTTCAGAAGAGGAAATCCTTCGTCGGCTGGAGTTTGGCTTAGGGAGATCTCCTATGGTAAGCGTTTTGTCCTTATGAAATTTACTGAATGGTATTTAAAACTTTGACATTCACTTATTCTTATGTTGGTTGTTCTTTTTGGTATTTTCAAAATGAAGGTGGCGATGATGCTCAAGAAGTTGGCCCTAGTGGAGCAGGGGCCTCTGATGCTGGTGGATCTAAAGGGGACGATCCTCCCGTCCCTGATGCTTAGGCTTTTTTAGTTTTTAAGTTTTTGTTGTTTTTTGACTCGGACTTATACGAGAATTGTAACTTGAAAATTTTGAGATGGACGAAAGTTGACACTTGTAATTGTACAACATTGCATGTAAGAAAATTTTTTGTTGATTTTGACTTTAATTGTAAACACGACGCAACAATGAAAAATGTTTTGGCTTGTTTTTCTGTTTCGTTTTAAGTGTAAAGCAGAGATGTGATTGTAAATGCTAAACAAAAAGGAGACCCAAGTATGCGCGCATGAACTAGTTTAAGTCCATTTCGGGCTCCAGTCGTAAACGAGGAATATTTCGAATGACACGGGCGGATTTTTTCTGTTGACCGATCATTGCTGATCATGGCTAGTTTTACATCTTTGCAGACGTGATAGTTTAACGTCATTTCGGATAGGGAGTGTAGTTTAGTAATAATAATGTTTTTTTTTGTTTTCTTTGATTTATCGTAATTTAGTGTCATTTCGGACGAGTTGTAGTTTAACGTCGTTTCGGACTGAAGTGTCGATATTATTGTAATAGTTTTTTGATTTTCTTCCTTTTAATGTTAGGCGATATGTCAATGGGTATGATTCTGTATTCAGCGTCCCCTTCGCTAATCACATTGAATGGTAATTCA
>MNCI01012316.1:390148-408622 GCA_015680685.1 Gnetum montanum
CTATGAAATCTAAAGTTATTGTGCCTTTTACCATTACGCGTGACCTGTTGAACAACTTTAAACATGTAGTCGTGGTTGGTTTAATTGATTCAGTAAGCCCCAATTGTTCAACGATGGGATATGGTACAACATTTGTTGCGGCTCCATCGTCTACGTGGACCCTATGTATCTTAAACTGGTTGATACGTATTGTTATGAACATGGGGGCTGTTGTTATTTCCCTTGTTTTCTTGTCCACCTTAATGTTATCATCATGGAAGCTCAAGGGTTTAGGAGTGGTCCTGTGAGACGCGTACAGTACCGCATGGATGGCAGGTTCGTTCGGGCGCAAGTCCTCGCTTACCCGGATCGACGTTAACATGTGTACTAGAGCTTCTCGATGTGTTTGGAATGTTAGCACCAAATCATACAAGCTCAACGAAGTGTTCTTTTGCTTCAATGCTTGGGTGACTTGTGTCAAGGCCGTTGCTAAATCTTTACTGTTTGGAGCGTTTTCATCAATGATAACTGGGTCCATTGGGCCCAACAGTTTTATCTTATGTTTTGTTGGTTTGTCATTTTTGTTCGAAGTTGTTGTTTTAAGCGGTTCATATTTTCTAGATGATTCGCCTCCATTACCTGCGTCCGATTGGTTGTTAGGCAACGACATAGGCACAAAGTTAAGTAGAATGGGCTTAGGTGGCCCCAGAGCTAACCGTTGGCATTCCTTCTCCACACGTTCACGTGTAAGCCTATCTGCTAGGTGTTCTTGTGTGTGGCGTGGAGGTGGGGCTGGTCTAGGAGCCTCGAGCTGCCCTGGGATTCGCACCACATATGGAGCTGGGTGGGGTTGCGGTTGTGCTGTTGGATGTGACTAGTTGGAAAGCTGGCCAGGGACCCTAATGACATAGGGACTGGGTTGGCCTAGCACTCGTGAGATGGAGGTTTGGTAATCATTAGGAGTTTCGGGTATCCTAACGACATACGGAGTTGGTTTTGGTGGAGGTTGGACCCCCGCTATTGCGACCACGAGTGGTACCCGGACTATGAAAGGGGTAGGCTGAGTATGAGGGGTTGATGCATTCGAGGGGATGACGGGAGGGACACACACTATATACGGTTTGTCCCATGTCATGGTGTTAGGCGCGGGCGTGGACACAACGGGGGGAATCTGAACTATGAACGACCTATTAGGGGTTTCCTGTTTATATTGGGGATAGATAGTATTAATGTTGGGTGCTTCAGAATCATTATCAAGGTAGATTGTATTAATGACGTATGGCACCTCTTTGGTGTTCAGGGGGTCTTTGTACACCCCCATAGCTTGGTTCTGCGGTTGGACCAGGTTGGCCTCGTCAAAAGTGATTTGGCCTTCATCGATCATCCGCTGAATATCCTGTTTCAAGGTGAAACAGTAGTCCGTACCGTGTCCATTTTGTTGATGGTAGTCACAAAAGCGATCTATTCTGAAGCCTTTGGGTACGGGAGGCTTATCTGGCGTTGCTAAACTTGGGTTCTGAACGAGTTGGCAGAACCGGTCATGTCTCTGGATGGCCGCGGGGGACAACTGTTTATGTTTCATCAGCCCAGCCTTCAGGAGTTGATCGAAGAGCTGGGAAGGCTTCATTGGCAGAGGCGTATATTGAGAGGGTTCTTTCCTCTCGAAGTTCCGCGTATGGTTCGTTGTTGGGTTTTGCGATGGTGATGACTCTGGCGTGGCTATGGGAGTTGGTTTATTGTAGTTAGTAGGGGCTACGGGTGGTTTGTTTTGTTGTTGCGCCCCTGCTATTGCCGCTATAGTTGCCTTAGCCTTCTCTTTATCTTTTTTGGTGTGTTGATTCTTAAAGGCTAGGTATGCAGGGTCGTGGCTGTTTTGGGCTGCTTCTTCTATGTTTTTAATTTGTACAAATTCTTGGTTAAGATCACACGCATTAAGGTAATACAGCTTGGATTTAAAGAAATCGTTAACAACTCCCTTTAGAATAGTAAGCAAGTAGGTCTGGGAGATTGGCTCATGCAGTTCGTTGAGAGCGGCGCTCCACCTATGAATAAATTTTTGTATAGGTTCAAGCGGTGCTTGCTTAACCTGTATGAGGCTGTCCAGGGTGGCCTCGGGTTTCAAGTTATACTTGAACCAAGTCACGAACTGGTGTAATAAGTCTTCCGATGAGAAGATGGAATTCCTTGGCAGGGCCCGATACCAATCAAGTGCCCTCCCTACGAGGGACATGGGGAACACTCGGAGAATGGAATGGGGCCATGCCTAGAGCAGCGCGCATTCTAGCCTAAATGTTATCAAGTGTGCATTGGGGTCTATCTCCCTGTTGTATTTGGTTATTGTTGGTAAGGAAACACCTTTGGGTAAGGTTAAGGGTGGGACAGATGAGCTGATGGGGTCATCTTGGTAGAAGTCCACTACCTTCAGCTCCCCATCGACGGCTGTTTTGAGGCGTTTTACCTCATCAACTAATTCTTGCATCAGTTTCTTGGCATCCACCCAATCTTGGGCACTCAGTAACATGGCAGCTTGAGATTGTGCTATATTATACAGGTTAGACTATTGGACGGTGGGTTGAAAGGCCGAAAGTTGTGTGGCTGGGGGTTGCACTTGTGGCACGTAATAGGGGAAATGTTGTGGTTGCTGTGGTGGCGGTTGTACTGGGGAAACGTTGGCTGGTTGAACCATATGGGGTGGCATGTTATAGTGAGGAGGTTAATGTTGCTGTGGTTGAGCACCCATCGTTACCCGTTGTGCAGCTACGTTTTGTGGAGGGACCCCCTGTTGGGTTATGGCGGTAGAAGGGGTTGTATGTGTTTGAATGTGCGGGATGTAGTGAGCGGATGTGGATGCCGGTATCACGTGTGGCATCCCTATCACTTGGGGTGGGAGTGTCCCTCCCACGTTATCGTGAGGGGGCGGTGCTTGTGAAGATGGGCTGGCTGCTGCATCGGGGATGATGACGAGAGGGAGCGTGCTGAATTGCGGATCAGTTGGAGGTGGCACATGAGCAAATGAGGATGTGTGCGATGGAGGCATTTGTGTGTGAGTTAGTCTGAGGGGTTGGAGGGGCATGATCTCCCCTATATTGGGATGAAAATGGGGTTAACGTGTGCTTGCAGGCTCAGAGTGTGGTAAGAATCCTCTTGTTCAGATTGAGCGGCAAATTCGTCCTCTTCCTCTAGTTGGGACTCTAGTGCAGGTTGATCCAAGGAGTGTCTCCTTTGCAGGAGGAGCTGTGTGACGAGCTCTGAATACTGCTCTGGAATAGGGATGATGTCATATGGTGAGGGGATGAACTCGCGCCCCCCTCTGTAAAAGAGTTCGAACTGCCTCTTTACCTCTAGTTCAGCTCGGTCTACAGCCATTCCAGCTTGTATCTTAATGCATATAAAATTATACTGATCCTGGATTATGATGTTGGAGGCCGGGTCTCTCTCTTGCAACCTTAGGGACCGGCGGGGCCCCGCGGTGGGTTGTACTCCCGGGTGTTGCGTGACAGGTTGTTGGACAGCCATGGTGTCCACGACGTCGGTTACTTGAGCTGTTGCAGCGGTGGTGTTCACGGGGTTCATGATGAATTATTAAGGATGACACGAGGTAGGCGAGCGAAATTAGTGTGCTTGGTACAGCGTAAACTAAGGGACAAAGTGCAATGTATATGCTTCAACATTCAGCATATAGCATCAGCGTATACAGCGTAAGGGGTGCAGTGTATACACTAGGCAGCGTATACAGCTTCGGCATAAAACAAAGTACAGCGTAAACAGAGTACAGCGTGAACAGGATAGAGCATAAAACAAAGTATGGCGTAAACAAAGTACGGTGTAAAACAAGACAGCATAGACAAGGCTCGACATAAAACAAGGCAGCATAAGACAAAGTGCAGCGTAAAGCAAGACAGCGTAAAACAGGCACAGCGTAAGATAGAGTACAGCGTAAAGAATGCTCAACGTAAAATAGGGGACAGCATAAATACTGAACAGCGTAGACGCTGGACAGTTCGCGGGATGAGTTTTCAGGCTAGGCTGCGTAGACGCTGGGGTTTCTGTGGACAATCCTCGTGAAGTTGGTAGCGTATACGCTGAAAGACTTGTAGAGTTTGAAGTAGGGCAACGAAAACGCTGATGAGTGTAGATGCTGAGAAGTTTGCGAGCGAGGTTTTTGGGAGGCCCTCCTTCTAGCGCCAATTTCTGTACCGCCTAAAATCATCGATCACCGGCTGGAAGGAAACAGAGACTGTGGGGTCGCAGGACGCGCACAGAAGACCTTGCCTTCGCCTGAGGACGAGCTGGAATGCACGAAGGCAGAGTACCTTGGGTGGTCCGCACGCGAATCAGACAAGGATTTACCCGCCCGTATGCCGGAGTGCTATACGTTGGGTTATGCGTAAACGACGTAAACGGGCGTAAACGAGAGCGTAAACGGCATAGCAGATATAAACAGGGTGTAAATGTAAACGAGCGTAAACAAAACACATGCAAGAAATTAGCGTAAACTATAAACAATGGTATTACAGAGTCAAAGTACAGTGCACCGGTCTAACGCAGTTGTGATGAACACAAGGCGGACGAAAAGCCCCGGTGGATGCAGGGATGACTCNGCCAACCGTCCAGGTGAAGTGGAAAAGTAGGGTTTTTATACTGGTTGTTACGCTAGACTCGGGTTAGGAGACACATGGCATGTTGACCGGGTACATACAATTTACAAATATACAACATATTACATCTGCTGGGTGTATACACAGGGCATATACGCTACATCAGGCCGGCGTACACGCTGGGTGTATACGCTGGACATGCTGGGCGTGTGTGAACATGGGTGGAGATGCTATGGACGCTGGGCGTACACGCTGACAATGGCTGGGTGTATACGCCGACCATATACGTTGACGGCTGCCGACTTGCTTTAATTCTTGCTCTTCGGTGCTGTCTTCATTCTGTCATTGAGACTTCATCGTCGGGCGTATGCATCTGTGGTACCTGCCGAGCATACAGGTGAGGCGTGTACATCAGGCGTGTAAGTCGGATGTCTACGCTGGGCGTATACGCTGGGGATGTCGGGCGTATACGCTGTTGATGCTAGGCGTATACGCTAAGCGTATACACTAGTACTGCACACTTAGTGAAAATTAAGCCTCTTGATTCCCAAAGTTGCACTATGCGACACCAAATGTAGTCATGGCCGTTCGTGGGTCCCAGGGACCTGCTTCTTGCTGGGAAAGTACCAAGCTCGAAATTTTATGGTGTTTCACAAACAAAAAGGAAGACTACTGAAGGTAATAAACAAGTGGTCAAAAGCCTTTGCCTAGTCATATCTCGAATTAACTAGGATAGATCCTAGAATATGCCAACATAGGATTTATGTTGACCCCTCCATGAAACGTCGAAAACAACCGTAGAGGTGATTGAACCCAAAATTGAAGTAAGTAGTAAAAGAAGATATATAATAGCTTCTTAAGGCTGGGTTCATATATCCCATTGCTGATAGTGAATAGGTTAGCCCTTTGGTAATCGTGCTTAAAAAGGGAGGCAAATGGAGGATGTGCATAGATTTTAGGCTGCTGAACATGGCAACATTTAAGGATCACTTTCCATTTCCATTCATTGACCAAGTCGTAGACACCATAGTAGGGCATCACTATTACAGTTTTCTGGATGGCTATAGTGGATATAACCAAATATGAATAACCCCAGAAGACCAAGCCAAGACAACGTTCACTAGTTCTTGGGGAATGTTTGCGTATAAACAAATGTCATTTGGCTTGTGCAATGCTCCTCCCACGTTTCAACGCCTAGTTCTAAGCATATTCTAATAGCAGATAGGGAACGGAGTGGAAGTCTTTATGAATGAATTTTCCACCTATGGAACAAGTTTTGATTAAGCCTTGGAGCAATTAGAGCAAGTGCTGAAAAGATGCATAGAAACCAATTTAAGGCCCAACTAGCAGAAAAGCCATTTAATGGTCCAAGAAGGCATAGTACTTGGGCATAAGGTTTCACATGCAGGAATAGAGGTAGACCCAGATAAAATTAGGGTCATCCAAGGAAACCCCGTCAACTAAAAACTATCAAAGAAATTTGGTTATTCCTTGGACACACTGGCTACTATAGAAGATTCATTGAGAACTTCTCCAAGATTGCCAAACCATTGGTAGAGCTAACAAAGGACATACCATTTGAGTGGACCGGGGAATCTAAATGAGCATTCCAAACTCTGAAATGAAAGCTTGTAGAAACTCCCATTCTACAAGCTCTTGACTGGTCTAGACCACTCCACATAATGACTAACGTGCCTAATTATGCTTTAGGAGCTATACTTACACAATTAGATGACCAGAAATTCCCTTACTACATCCACTGTGCAAGTATAAGTATCACTAGTGCACAACTTAACTACACAATTATAGAGAAAAAATTCATGGCTATAGTGTTTGCACTGGATAAGTTTAGGCACTATGTGTTAGGTTACAAAGTGTTCATCCACACAGATCATAGTGCGATCTGGTTCCTCATGAACAAGCCAATGGTTAGCCCTCATATTATACGATGGCTAGTAATCCTGCAAGAGTTCGATCTAACGATGATCGATTGAAAAGGCACAAAGAAAGTAGTTGCAGATCATTTTTCTTGGTTGCACTAGGACAACAAAGGGGATGAATATGTAATGTCTGATCATTTTCCTGATGAAGCCCTCTTTGTCGGTGTAGTGAATAACCAACCCACAAAGACAAACTTCTCATTTATCTCCTTACTCAACAAACACCACAAGAGCTAGACTTTAGAAAGAAACAACAGTTTCTTCATAGAGCCAAGTACTTCATGGAGATCAATGGACAACTTTACAAAGTGTGTCCTAATGGCTTGGTTTGATGGTGCGTGCCCAAGGTAGACCCACTGAGAGTTCTCCAAGATGCTCATGAGGGCCCTTGTGGGGGTTACTATGTGGGGAGATGAATGGCTATTAAGATCTTGCTTGTAGGATATTACTAGCCAACATTATTTTGGGATGCCCATAATTTTTTCGATCTTGTGAGCACTGTTAACGTGATGGGGGAATGACTACTAAAATGGAGGGTCCCCAACAATGGATTCAACTATTAGAACCCTTCGACATTTGGGGGGTAGACTTTATGGGGCTCATTACACCAATGTCCAATGGAAAAGCTTACATTGTAGTTTCCATAGACTATCTAACAAAATGGGTTGAAGTAGCTATTGTTAAAGACTACACATCATCTACAGCTGCACGATTTGTGCAACAACAAATCGTAAATAGGTTTGGTGTGCCACATGCACTTATCTTGGATAATGGAACACACTTCACAGGTGCAACTTTTTGAAAGTTAATGCAATGCTTAGGGGTTGAACATAAATTGACTACACCTTATCACCCCCAAGCTAACAGACAAGCTGAGGTCATCAATAGGGAGATCACTAAAATATTGACTAAGACAATTAGCAAGTATAGGTTAGATTGGAGCACTAAACTGAATGATGCTCTTTGGGCATACTGCTCCACCTAGAAACTCCCTATAGGCTACTCTCTGTATGAGTTAGTGTACGGAAAGCTTCCAACGCTTTTGATTCAAACCAAGCTCCATACACTATCAACGGCTTGTGACCTCCACCTCGATCTTGATCTAGCACAAAAACAAAGATTGGTAACTTTAACCGTGCTAGACGAAAATTGATTAGCTTCCGTGTCATCAAATGAGTTGCACAAGGCATATAACAAACAATGTCATGACTTGAAGATTCAAAAGGTTAAGTATCAACCAAGAGATAAGGTTCTCTACTGGAACCCCACACATGTGCCACAATACAAAAAATTTCAAACACTGTGGGAAGCACATTACATTATTTATACAACCTTTCCTTCAGGGGCCATGACCATATACAAACTTGAGAGCCCTAATAAGAGATTGTTAGTCAATGTGCAACAAACCAAATCCTTCCATGAATTTAGAACAATCAGTGCATATAATACCTCTGATCAGGGATGACCCTGCTCACTATTTCGGATCTCCTCTTTCCAACTCAGTCATGGGGGAGACGGCCACCTCTGCTAACCATTTGAGGCCCTCAGTTACTCTTTAAGTTTTTGTTTTACAAATTTCTTTAACTTTTCTTATTTTTTTTCTGCAACATCATTTATACTTTTTCATTTCTTTGTGTGACTGTTTGTTTTGTTTATTATTGTTTTTGTTTTTGTTCTTGTTTTTGTCTTTTTTTTTTGTTGTTTTTGTTTTGTTAGATTCGTCACCTAATAAGTGCTCTTGATGGTGGTATGAACTGTATTTTATTGATTGCTAATGTTTGGTTTTTACCTTTGAATTATAATATTGATCCTAAGGTATGGTTCTTTTGATATAATAGGCAATGAGTCCACGTCATCCACACATCCATGAATTTCTATGGTCTTTCTTGGCTTAGAGCTATATAGTCCCCTTCTTTAATAATAAAACTATTAACAAATTGGTGATTGGAAATTTCTCAAACTAAGGAAGGACTCAAGGACTGAAAAGGGTGTGACTTTAAAGGGATTTGATGCATTTTTGCTGGCTATTCTCTTGGGTGCTTAGATGTTTCCATCTTGAGTTTTCCTTACCATTCCGACATTGCTCCATTATTGGGAAGCTGAGCCAATAAAAATAAGTCTTTACATGGTGTGGTTCTCACACAAAAAAAAATGAGAATTCAAAGCACACCCCTTAGACAAAATAATCGTCTGGGCTACAAGCACTAGTTATGGAACTAAAAAAACATGTTCCCTCTAACTAAGGCCCTTTCTCGCTTCCTACTTTTCCCTTTCTTGTTTCCTCAAAATGGTGGTGACTCTTTGGCAGAAGCATTCTTGTTACTTCAAGTGGATGGATTGGCCAAGTGTATTAATGCGAAGTCATTAGATGTGGATTGTTTGAGGCTAGATTTGGAATGAGATCTACTCAATCACATTAACCATAAATAAACAAGGGGCTGTACACCACTTTGTTCTTAGGACTCTATTCCATTCTCTTCTTCCCATCATTCTTTCTCCATTTTCCACCTCATTGTTGGTTGTATCAACAATATATATTTTGGTTGATGCATTGTTTTCTCTTTGGTGAATTCTTGGGGTTAAGTCTTTAACTCTTGCTCCCAAATGACATTTCCAAAGCCTATGTACTCTTTGAATGTGGGTTTTTTAGGGCATAAAGGGCATGAGTCTACTTTGGGGAGGACCCACTAGCATTCCTATTTGGTGCATCAATTAACTTCTTTCCCTTAAACATTTTCGTAATCAACTTTTTGTTGTTTTATTTCCACCTCTAACATCCATTTTATCGATGTTGCCATTGTTTCTTTTTCTCCATCTTTCTTATTCCTTATCTTTTTCCATTCTATCGCTACTAGAGGATCGCTTTTAGTCATGGGGGTGCTAGTCCAATTTTTTCAATTTTTCCTAACCCCTACACCTTGGGTAGTCACTAGTGTTATATCTCTAGAATCCGTATTAGCCATATTACAACTCAGCCAATGGATCTTACACCGAGGCAAGGTGTCAACTATATTGTGATTTACTTATCCTTGCTCATATGTGATTGTGTTGTGTGTGCAGATGGCAATCATATAGCAATGGACTGGACTTGGAGGAAACACTTAGGATGGACTGGTGCTAGAATGGTTGTACAAGAAACAAGATTGATGGTGCGGTCATGGATGGACAACGAAAGGTGCAATCTTGGTGTTGGTAGCAACACGTCTTCTCCTTTTCTCTCTCTCTCTCTCTTCTCTCTTAGCTACCAAATAAGGCTGGATCTCAATTGTGTATAGTGTTCACTCTTGTGGCCATGAACACTAATGATTGTCATGAATTGTAATGTTGATCCATTCACATGTCATCCCATTCATCATTAGTTTTCATTCAAGTCAATAATCCCATACCTTCTCAATATTTTTTAAGGAACTCGAGGATGAGCTTTCATTCAATCATGGGGGTATGATGAGTCGTAATATTGCATCCTGCCTCATCTTCTATAAATAAGAGGCGGCACCCATAGTTCCAAGGAAGTTAGACTTAAACCCTTAGCCAGACTCTTGCAATTTTATCATTCCAGAGTTAGAATTATTTCTGTGTGCCTATAGTAGGAGTCATAGAGTGAATAAATCTTTATTCAAGCAATTTGTACCTAAGCACAATTTTGTGTACAACAATAAAGACAAACTTTATGATAAACCTTGCAGCATACAACTTAAGCTAATTAGTAATTAATGATTGTTTAACATTTTCCTAGTTAATTAATATCTCTCTCAACCTTCAACCCCCTTAGTTAAATACACTCAGTATGACNCTTAGTCCTTGGAATTCGACCGGATTTTGCGTGAAACGCTCGTATTCGTATGGTTGAGTGTAGGGGTACCTCACCACTCATCAAGGATCTTTTGACAAAAATGTTTTCTATTCATGAACTACTATAATTGTCATTTAGAAATTACTATATGTAAATACTAGTATTATTATTTAGTATGAATTCTTTAGTCCATGACTATCATGGATAATTACTACATTGAACCTCTACCTCAAATTTATTCTATTACTTGGTGAACATAGTTTCTAGTTTGCTTGTGCTACAACTAACACTACATAAGAGCTTTTTGTTATTGTGTGTTCTTGACTCCTTCATGCTGGGAATTTTCCTATTTTTTAGTCTTATTTGAAACTAGTTTCATAAACTCAACTACATCACCATAGCTTAGTCTATTGATGCTTAGATTTCTCATTGTTTACTCTAGCTTTTGTTACATTCTTTGTAACATTAATTCAAGATCACTTCCTCTTTTCACTTTGTTAAGGGTTCATCCATAAAACTTATGAACTTATTGCATTTAATTTCTTCAATATTTTCCTCTATGCTCCATGCTCATTTTGGATGTTAAGCACTTTTTAGGACTTTTACACTTCCATAAGTATTTACTTACAGCTACTTTCCTAAACTCTAGGAAATCTTTCCCCATCCAACTTATGAACTTGGATTAGTGTTTTTTGAGTTTCTTTTTGGATATCCTCATGGCTTTATTTGGATCTCCTAAGGGATTTTAGAAGACAATCATTTTTGGTGTTCCTCCTTGTTTAATTCTTCATTTTGTGTTGTTTCACATACTCACTTTTTCATAATGATGCATATGTCCTTCCAACTTATAGGTGATATACTTCATGAATTAACATGCCTACTTATGAGCCATTATGACTTTCCATTGTATAAATTGATTTATTAGGAAACAAATGATTGCATAATTGATTTATAAGCATATTGTAATAACAAAAAAAAATGGTTATTAACATACTACAAATGTTTTCATTCTACCACTGAAAGTTTTGGTTTTTAAGTTTTAGAATCATATAATAAAATTACTTGAACAAGTTGATAGTATATTTGCATTTAAATGTCCCATGCCCAAATTTATTCTTGTGAAAATTTATAATGATTTGCATATAAAGTATGCATACTGATGAGTCACAAGTTTGCTAACAACTACAATAACGCACCCACGATATCGCATACATGGTATCGCGACCTGCCCCAATTTCTATAAATAAGAGGTGGCTTTCCTTGTTTTAGGCATCTAGTTCTTAGTCCCTTAGCTAAACTCTTGCAGTTTTCCCTTGTTAGAGTTAAAATTATTTTCCAGTGTATGCCCGCAGTGTGATGATTGTAATTGTACAGCATTCTTTATTCGAGTGTGACGTACTTGGACACGCACATGACCGGTAATAAAGATCAAGATTACTTCATCATTGCAGTATTCACTTAGTTTAATTATTTATTTATTTAATTGTTATTTACTTCTTTATTACTGCTTTTCTAGTTAATCTCTCTCATCCTTAAACTCACGTTAAACCGCGAAATGAGTACAACTTGATTACGAGCATTTAACTGTGACTACTTGGTAACCCAGTACCGTACCTAGGATCTGCGCTTGGTAATCCCAGTGGTATTCATGCACGAAGTCCAAGATGTGTACAAATAATCAAGGAATGAATGCTCATCACACTTAGGCTAGTTTAGACTCTCTCTCACCCTTTCTTTCCTAGCTTAGTAATTATTACTTTCCATTGCCTTCAGGAGTATCGTTAGATTAGAAACCACATCATACACCTCACTATGGACTAAACCATATGTGACAAAGATAATACTAGTTCAAGTGGGAAGACAGTGAACTACGACCTAAGGCTAATTATCTAGATGCCACAACTATTCCGTTTGTGGAGTTCGACCGGATCGCACGTGTAACGCTCGTATTCATATGGTTGAGTGTAGGGGTACCTCACCACTCATCACATACTATAAGGTAGCCTTGGAGACATAAAATCTTATCATGAGTGCCTAAATACTTTAAAGGAATAACTTCAATTTGCTCAAAACCAAGATAAAAATTATCTCTATGTGATCTAATTCCACATAGCATCATTTTAGTTTTAGTAACACTAACTTTCATCCCTAAAACAACAAAAAAATAATTTAGGATTTGTAGCATGAATTTTATTTGAGCTTCAACTTTTGCTATAAGAACTATATTATCAACAAACATTAAAATATTCATAAAAAACATCTATTTTAATAGACTTCATTATAATTAAATTTATTCATTCCTCCAATTCATTAATGACAATCCAAATAATGGGGGAGAAAGTGGATGTCCTTATTTCATCCCAACAAAGTATTATTATTCAAAAAACATAATTTGCATTGAGCTATAGAATTTCTAGATGGTAGATACAAGCTCTTTAGAAGTATTTAGCAAACACTTCAATAATTTGTAATAGATAACGAAGTTATAAGCTTTAGAGAAATCAAAAAATTAGAGAAAAACATTATTACCAGCCTTTTTGCTTAGACATAAAAAATATTAATAATAAGTTCAAAAAGATTTTAGAGTACATCACATGCTTAATCATTGAGTAGAAAGGCTCAAAAACAACATGGAAAGAAATAACTTTCCAATTTTAGGGATAGCTACTCAGGTAAATGATTTTATATTAGATACTTTGATAAAACCATATTGGAAAAGTAATTGTTAGTAGGGAAGATGGTTCTAGTCCTAATAGCGTATACATCATTTTCAATATATGTACTTGAACTTAAAATAGCAAGAGGATTTGATGTAGTAATGGAAACATTTGGCAAATTACCAACTTTTGTTGGAAATGAAGGTATAAAATAAATTCTAGCATATAATGTTTGTCATGATTAATGAGTGGTGAGGTACCCCTACACTCAACCATACAAAATGAGCGTCACACACATGATCCGATCGAACTTCCCAGATGGACTAGTTGTGGCACCTAGATAGTTAGCCTTAGGTCGCAGTTTGTTGTCTTCCCACTTGGACTAGTATTGCATTTGGCACGTATGGTTTAGTCCAGATGAGGTGTATGATGTGTTCCTAATCTATGCTACTGCTGAAGGTAGTGGAAAAGAATATTAACTAAGCTAAGCTAGGAGGAAAAGGGTAAGAGAATCTAATCTAGCCTAAGTGCGACGAGCATCCAATTCCTTGATCAACCGTACACATCTTAGACCTCGTGCACTACTACCACTAGGATTACCAAGCGTAGATCCTAGATACGCCACTGGGATTACCAAGCATAGATCCCAAATATGCCACTGGGTTACCAAGTAGTCACACTTAAATGCTCGTAATCAAGTCGTACTTGTTCCGCGTTCTAGGAGTTTAAAGGTAAGAGAGAGAAAATAGTAAATAACACTAAATAAATAAACAAATAAATAAATAACAAAGTGAATGCTGCAATGATGAAGTAATCTCAATCTTTATTGCCAGTCATGTGCGTGTCCAAGTACGTCACACTCGAATAAAGACACCGTACAATTACATTCACCACACTGCGGGCAAACACGAGAAAAAATCTAACTTTGGAGGGATTAAACTGCCAGAGCTTCGCTACAGAACTAAAACTATTCTAAACAAGGGAGAGCCACCTCTTTTTTATAGATATGGTGGCGGACTACGATATCGCATACGCAATATCGTAGGACAAATGCGATATCGCGGGGGATGCGATATCGTGGCCTATGCGAAACGCATCTCATCATACCCCCACGACTGAATAAAAACTCATCCTCAAGTTACAAGGAGAACAAGCTTCATTGATTATAGAGTGGATAGGTACGGGATTATTAACTGGAAAAACAAAAAAGAAAATGATGCTGTAGTGTGGAAAGACACAACACAGAAAAAATGCTACACTACAAAAAATGGAACTCATGTAGTTCCTGGTGGCAGTGGCTCCTCCATGGGTGCTTTCCCCTTGTCACATGCTCCAAGCTTGGAAGGTTGACGATGCTGAAGAATGGCCTGAAGCTTCTCCTATTCAGTCCAAGGGTCCTGTGCCATCCATGCTAATGTTTCGATGTTTGACGAAGTCGACACCTCCCACGGACAGGGTAGTTGCGAGAACATCTGATCAGCTTTGACGTACCACGCCGCGAACACCCATCGTTCCTCTTTGTAGGCTTTGGCTTTGTCTTCGTATTCATGGAGCTTTGTTAGCCATCGAGCCAAGTCGGTTGCCACATCTTTCTGTCCTTGGTAGCTTTCTTTTACCACCGCAAGTTCATAATTTGCGACATCCAGTTTCTCAGCCAACTTCTTTCGCTCTGCAAATTCTGCTTTGTATTTGATATGGGTGGAAGCTACCTGCTGCTCGAGCTCTAACCTTGGGCATCCTGCTGTTAACATGGCCAAGTTGGCATATCTAAGGTTTGCCAACTCCATGTATTCAGTCAATTCTTGGATCTGCAGGTCCCGGTTCTTAATTTCTGCTTGGTGGGCGAAGGCGTAAGTGTCCAATATGGCCCTCCAATCAGTGTGCTGAGCACTGATGTTGTTGATTTGAGCCTTGGCCATATGGATCTCCTTCTCTAAGATTTGTTTGTACATCCCCACCTGATCATGGAAATGCTCCTTCAGCTTCTCGTGTTGTTTAGTCTCATTTTTCCACGCATTGATCTCGATGGTTGATTTTTGGCGAATAGCGCGTACCTCCTTCATTGAGAGGGTTCGATTTTCTCTGGCTAAACAGCTTACATCTTGGTTGACCCGAATGAACTATTCTCGCAACTGATGAAAGTGTTCATTGAAAACATTCTTTTGTTTCTTCACAGAAGTCAACCGAAGGTTATCTGCAACCAACTACTTATTCTCTTCTTCTAAGGCCTTGAGTGCCTTAATATGTGCATGAGTTTGTGCTTGTGCTACGGAGGCATCCCAAGTGGATATCTCCTTTTCTTCTGCCACCTTCTTATTTTCTACAATTAGCTTTGTTAATTGCTTGGTTCTAAAATTTTCCAGCTGGTCTGCGGGAACAAATTGTAGAGGATCCCGCTGTGCTGCTTGTAAGGCTACATGCTGCTGTTGTAGTTTCTGCACTTCAACTTCAGCATGCTCTACCCTTACTTTAGATATGACCAGCTTCCCCTTGGTGGAAATGAGGTTTGATTAAATTGTTGTGACTTCTTGAGGGATGTCAAACAAGAACGTCAAAACTTGCCCTATTTGTAGCAATCGATCTAGTGCATCCTCCTGTTCTGCAAGAGTCATTGAGGTTCCAGCAAGAGTTTGAGCATCTTGTGCTCCTGAAAGATCTTCCAGTGGCACAACAGGTACGTTAAAGGATTCTTTGATATGGTCAATGCCCACTTAGCAGCTTCCGTGGCATCCTGGTGTTGCATGACCATCAAAGTGGCCCCTTCACCAGTCTCTAACTGCACTTGAAAAGATGCTGCGTTTCCAGATATCTGTTGTGACCATCTGCTTTCCCCTCCTCCTGTTTGGATGGATAATTCACCCCTTCTGCGATCTAATGAAATAGTAGGTTGGTCGACATCATCGATGACGTGGAAGAGGTTTGCATCATCACGACTTCTCCAACTAATCGTCTCGACAATGGCCCTAAGATGGCTCATTGATGATCTGTAGTCTTGCGGCAGTGGTGGCAGCAGCAGCGGCTGATCCTGGCTTGTGCTGGGTCCTGCTTCTTGTTGTTGGCTGGGACCTGTGGCTAGAGGTTGACTAGGTCCTGCAAGTTGAGTTGCAGGTGATCCAGTCATCTGTTCTTCTTCTTCATGTGGTCCCATCTCTTCACCGATGCTTTTTCTTGAAGCTGGCGCCTTTAATAACTCAGCATAAGAAGCATTTTGGGCCTTTCGAAGGACGTCATTTGTGTATCCCTGAATACCAGCCCATCAGCACAGTTTTCTGATAAGGTAGGGAAAAGGCAGTGCCATCTTCCCTAACTTCTGTTCTTCAAATCGCCTTAGGATCTCCACCAAATATAGATGGGGTAGGTTAGCATTAACCTTTCCCATCAACACTACACATCCTCTCGCTGCATACATTGATATTCTTTTCAAACCTTTTGTGGGGAAGAGGTGATAGGTTCCAATTTTGAAATAAACCCGCTCTTCCATCATCAATTCTCCAAAAGTCTTATCTCTGCCATAAGCCTTCTCTAACCAATCCTTTTGCACATTAGGGTCTGATCGAGTAGATAACCGAGCAACATGGGGGCCTAAATTTGGAAGGTTTAACACTTCCGAAATCGCCTGCGTAGAAAAGTTTACTGTCACACCACAAATGTTAACCGTGGTGCCTTGCTCCTTATTGTGCTAGAACAGGTACGTTTCACCTAAGTACCAGGCACTGCACTCAGAGAGGACAGGCCATAAGGGAGACCCTTTAAGGTGATCCCTAATAGCCTTAGGAGCAAACTCTACAAAAGATTCGAAGTTAAGTTCCACAATCACCACAATAACTGTGGACTTCGTATGGATAGCTTGAACACATTCCGGGGGCAATGTGAGTTGTTGTCCCGATTCAGGCGTAGCAGTAGCTCCTCTTTCTGCCTACCCAGACCATCTTGTAGGAGGTTCTTCTTGATGGATGCTGAATGATTACACCTCCTATTCTGCATGTTGTCTGGCAGGGACCCATCTTCCACCTCTCCAAGGTTGTTTCGCTTCACCTTGAACAGGACCCTCTCGCTGTGCACGTTTCGGGGCCATCTGCAATCACACGACCAAACATTAGTAAGGTTGTTTTCAAATTCAAGTTATACCTTACTACATGCCTTTAATTAAAGGTCTTATGTTATCATGTGATCGTGCCTGAAAATTATGATAATAGGTCCTATGACTTAGGTGGGTTTCATTTTAATCTCCCGGTGTACCTAAGGTCATATGATTCTTGGCACCATTTTTCTAAGTGTTAGTATTAATTACCCTAATTGATGTCCTTCGGGTGATGGTAAATTTCGAAAAATTTAGGCACTTTTCAGCAAGTGTCTCTCCCCCACGACTAAACTGAACACTTCGGGTTCAAGCAAGTTCAAATGGAATTAAAATCGGAGCACCAGTGAGCGAGATATGAGTGAAAAAGCGAGGGTCACGCAATCGCAAGTTGTGAAGAAAAATTTCAAAAATTCCCCCCACGTAAATGGCAAAATGATGCTAAGTGTTGCGGCGAGGGTTCCTATTTATAGGTAAATAGAACGCGATATCGCGTACGGTACATCGCATACACGATATCACGTGGGACGCGATATCGCGTATGCGATATCTCGTCCCCAATGATGTAGGACACATGAAAAATACCGAATTTTTAAGGATTTTCTTGAAATTAATGGTGTAAAATGAGGACATGGGCAAGTAGGAATATATCCTAGGGTAATTTCATTAAGTCGAGAGGCACTCATAATGATAATGATGTGAATTTAGCAATTAAAAATTTGGCGGTTATGAAGAAAAGGGAATGTAATGGTACATTGGAACGTTTAAATGATAGAGGGATAAAAATAGGGAAAGAAAATTATGAGAAATTAAGCTGAGAGTAAGAAATTGTGTGTTTGAGCTTGAGAATTAGTGAAGATTATGAAAAATTACACAAGTGGATCCTCCCCAAAGCAGGTGTCAACCTATTATGCCCTTGTATAACCACACTTAAAGTGTCTATGGGCACTAGAAGGGTTAAATGTAATCTGTACTAACTCCACAAAACACACACATGTAAATATCACTGAAATGAGATGAAAATTCTATGCTACACAGGACACGAGCTACAATTACATGAACAGTGAGATGAGGTGAAGTATAGAAAGGGATCGTAGAGATTGGGACATGAGGTAGCTGACCTAGGACACAGTGAATCCTGCATGAAAAGCATGATTAAGGTGTCATTAACCCATCGTTTCAAGATCAGGACCAAGCACATCCTTCTAAACAGTGACATCACATTGCTTCATCCCATGATGAACTATGAGAGTACCATAACAACAAGGCGTACGATCACTTGTCGTTTTATGCAAGGGAGGAGTGATTTTTGTTTTATGACACTTCTTTTTCTTTTTCTTTTCTTTTTTCTTTCACTTTACTGAATCTAGAGAAGCCACCAACCTTCAGGCATGGGTGCATGTCTTTCCAGTGGGACCCCCTAGAACAG
>MNCI01012321.1:6284-26652 GCA_015680685.1 Gnetum montanum
TCCAAGTGGATGGTTTGACCAAATGCATTGATGCGAAGTCACTGGAAGTGGTTGGTTTGAGGCCTGAGTTGGAATGAGATTCGCCAAGTCACATTAATCATCAAACACACAAGGGGCTGTACACCACCTTGTTCTTGGGATTCCATTCCACTTCTCTTCTTCCCATCCTTCTCTCCATGGTTCACCTCATTGCCGGTTGTATCATTATATATACTTTGGTTGATTCTTTGTTTTGTTTTTGGTAAATTCTTATGGTTCAGACTTTAACTCTTGTTCCAAAGGACATTCCCATAGCCCATGGACTCTTTGAATGTGGGATTGTCAGGGCATTAAGGGCATGAGCCTGCTTTGGGGAGGATCCACTGACATTCCTATTTGGAACATTAGTTAACTTCTTTTCCTTAACATTTTTGTAATTAATTAACATTTTTTGCTCATTTCCATCATGACATCCCCTTCACCGATGCCATAGTTGTCCCTTTTTACCTATCTTTCCTACTCCTTTTCGTTATCCATTCTAACGCTACCGGCGGTTCGCGATTAGTCATGGGGGTACGGGGCCTGATTTTTCGATTTTTATCCTAAGCCCCGGATTTTTTTTTTCTTTCTAGCCCCTACACCTTCGGTAGCCATTGTCTACATTTTCCCAGATCCGTATCAGCCATACCACAACTTAGCCAATGAACCTACACCGAAGCAAGGTATGATTTACTTAATAATTCAATTACCCTTGCTAATATATGATTGTGTTGTGGGTGCAGATGGCCATCATACAACAACGGAATGGATCTAGAGCAAACACTTGGAGTGGAGCAGAATTGAAGCCGCTATGCAAGGAGCAGAATTGATAATGCGCTTACGGATGGACAACGGAAGGCGCAATCTAGGCGTTGGCAGCAACAAGACTCTTCTCTCTTCTTCTCCTCTATTCTCTCTCCTCTTTTCTCTCAGCTGCCAAATATGGCCTGATGTCATTGTAATAAGGTGTTCACCCTTGTTGTCATGAACACCAGTTTTGTCAAGTCTTGTAATAAAGACCGTTCACATGTCATCCCATTAGTTCCATTTCCCCTAATAATCCCATACCTACCTGATATCATTGTAAGGAACTCGAGGACGAGTTTTCATTCAGTCATGGGGGTATGATGAGACGCGACCTGCATGTGCCGCGATATCGCGTCCCATGCGATATCATGTACACGATATCGCGTCTTACCCTGCGATATCGCATATGCGATATCACGGTCCGCCGCCATATCTATAAATAAGAGGCGGCACTCCCTTCATTTCCCAATCCTGGCTAGAAGTAGCGAAGCTCTGGCAGATTGATCACTCCAGAGTTAGAATTTTTCCCATGTGCCCGCAGTAGGAGTCCTAGAGTGAACGGCTCTTTATTCGAGCAGCTTGTAACCTGAACCCAAGTTGTGTACGGCAATAAAGACGAACTTGATTGGATAAACCTTGCAGCACGTGGTTTTATTTATTGCTTTCATTTACTGCTTTCCTAGTGCGTTCAAGTACGACTTGATTACGAGCGTCTACGGACGTGTACGGCTAGTCAAGGAATCGGCTGCTTGACGCAATGCATGAGTACGACTCAATTACGAGCATTGGCTGCTTGGTAACCCAGTAGCGTATTCCAGGATTCTGCGCTTGGTAATCCCAGTGGTAGTCCGATGTGTACGGCTAGTTGAGGAATCGGCTGCTCATTGCTAGGCTAGAACGTGTGATAAGTACGACTTAGTTACGAGCACCCACGGGTGTGTACGGCTAGCTAAGGAATCGGCTGCTTATCACACTTAAGCTAAATAGGTGCCTCAGTACGACCACTTCGAGCACTTGCGTTACGTGTGGCGATCCCAGTAACGATTAGCGTTTGGTAAGCTGCAGTTGCATAGTTCAGGGTGTGTCCGGTAAGTGGGAACGGATGCTGACGCTAGTTAATTTAGACTTAGGACATTAGTTAAAGTTAGTTAGTTTCTCAACCCTTTCCCCTGATAGCATAGAAGATAAACCGAAAAATACCAAAAAAATCACATACCTCAGACTTGCTTGACCATACACCGTGACACTTACAAGCAAGCCTGGGAAGACAACGAACGATTAACCCCAAGTGTTTCTTGTGGTGTTAAGGCATTTAGTCTGCGGAGTTCGACTGGATGACGCGTGCATGCTCGTATCCGTATGGTTGAGTGTAGGGGTACCTCGCCACTCATGAATTGGCACCATTGCCAAGGACTTTGTTTGTTGAAATGTGTGCTATTTAGGTTTACTAAATATCGGTAATATCATTGTACAAACCTCAAGGTCAATAGCATTCCCACTATACATAGAATTGTAAAAGCACACTGATAATTGTATTCCATATTGCAAAATGTCTTCTTCTTCTCACAGGCATGAAGATGTCAAACCGCTGATCCCATAGGAGTGCAAAGTGGTATATACTCATCTAGATGAGTATGTATTGGACTTCACGTTCATCCTACATCAGGATGAATAGTTATGATGGTGTGACATGGAGGGTGATGACTAGTGAGGTACCTCTACACTCAACCATATGAATCACAAGCGTTCACGCACGATCTGGTCGAATTCCATGGATGGAACTAGTTGTGTCATCTAGATCACTATGCTTTGATCACAGTTCATTATCTTCCCACTTGGACTAGTGGTAGCTGTGTCACGTATGGTTTAGTCCAAAGTGAGGCATATAATGTTGCTCCTAATTCTATGCTACTCCTGAGAATAGTAAAGAGATAAATTAATTTAAACTAATGGGAAATAGAAAGTATAAATCTAACTAGCCTACATAGCCTAACACAAGTAACCATCCCACTTTCCTGGACACATCCTAAACACATATAATAGTGCTGCTAGGCTACCAAATGTTAAGTGTTATTGGATTACCAAGAACTATATGTATGCTTGAAGTGATTGTGCTTGTGTTCATTAACAACTGGAAATTAATTACTAATTGAAATGTAGTAAAGTAAAGTGCATTAAAAGAAACATTAATCTATTCCCAATGCTGCAAGGATTGTCAAAAGAGTTCATTTTTATTCCCGTTACACTACTGCGCTAAAGTACATTAGTGTTTGAATAAAGAACCATACACACTTAGACTCCTTCTGCAGGCACTTAGAAAATATTCTAACTTTGGAAAAAATAAACTGCAAAAGCTTCGCTACTTTGACTAAAAACTAAAAAAAATGATGTCAAATCAGAAGCCCAGGTGATATATTTATAGGCCAATGTATACCCCCCAATGTTGAATACCCGATGTTGCATTTAGACCTTGACATCACGTATTCAACATTGCAACGACTGCAAAATGTGTTTCATCAAAGGGCAACATTATCTTGCCCCTTGATTGATCTATGCTTGGGATGCTACTTCAAACTCTCAAGGAGTTGGACATTTCAAATCTTCATGAGGAATATGTTGTGGATGGTTATGACACTCAGGACTACTATCCCACTGAAACACAATGCAAGTGAGATCGATGTCAAGAGAAGCTCCATAAAGCTGTGAAGGGAAAACATTTCACTAACCCCTTGTTCCTACTAGAACAAGAGGATAATGAGGATCCTCCTTTGAAATGTTCTCAACATGAAGATTCTCCATCCTTTATTGTTGGTAATGAGTGTGTGACCTTGAACCTACATTAACTATTCATAAAACAGCTTCAAGAAAAAGTGACAATCACGGTAGGAACTTAGGCAAACATCAAAGTAGCAAGGAATCTAAGGATGAGGATTGTAATGAACAAAAAAGTGATGGTAGACATTGCGATGGTGATGGCAGTCAACCTTCTCCTCCATCATCTTCATCTAATTCCAAACATTCCTCTTCATCTACTGGTTCTCATAGAAGCCGCTATTAAGATAATTGTGTTGAAGGTGATCAACAAGACAACAATGACTGTGAAGGCCACCAAGACCAGAGGGGTGGCTGAAACCATCATCAGTGTCATTGATGCAATGATGATGATGAACCTCTATTGGGAACTCGAAGTATGCTCAACATTACAGAGGTAGTTAGAATTCCAACTAGGCATATGAAAGATAGTAGGGTCAAGTGCTTAGACATGAATAATATCCTAAGATTTGAAGGGGGATACAACTCTGATCCATAGACACATCTATAAGCTTTCCACAATGCTTGCGCCTTACAGAATATAGAAAATAAGTGGCAGAAACTCAAGCTTTTTCCTAGGACACTCATCAAGGAAGTTGAAAGTTGGTACCAGTCCTTGGAACTAGAATCCGTTCATCGATGAAGTACCATGTTAGAGCTATTTACTGAAAAATACTAGACATACTCTAGAATGTCTAATCTGAGAAGGTAAATCCAAGGTTAGAAACAAGGAACACATGAACCCTTGGATGCCACTATGGGTAGATACTATTCACTCTTACACAAATGCCCTGGCCATGTTTATTCTTAGAGGGAACAACTTCATCACATTATAGATGGGCTTAGAGCAGAAACTAGAAGAACCCTTGGGGTGTATGCCCAAGGAAGGTTGTCTGAATTGGGAGCTCATCAGATCCAAAGGCTGATTAAGTAGGTAGTAAAAAAAGAAGGTGAGTTGCAAAAAAGAGAAAGTGTAGAAGAGTATAATAAGGACCCTTCCATCAGGAAATGGAAGGTCTAATTTTGTGATGAGGAGGAATCACCACTTGATGAAGTGGTGAATAGGAAAACCTTGTCCATCCAAAAATTTATTTTTGATATTTCAACAAAGGTTGATAAATTATGGAACTCTTTGGATGAAAAATTTTAAACTGTTATGAAGATTGTTGAAGAATCCAAAGAACCAAATAGTGATCGTAACCACAGGAGATGAAAAGAAGCTAAATGTGCCTACCAAAGAGGTAAGGGCAAAGCTGCTACCATAGAGGAAGTTGTGGAAATTGACTTTGATGATGAAACTGATTGTGACATTTGTTAATACAAACATCCAAAGGGTTATTTCCTTGCGGTGTCACACTTACAAGAGTCTGGGGTGTATGCATTGAATCCTTGACTAGTATGTAGGCAAGCACCTAGATGATTACCTTATCCTCAAGGAAATCTAAGGTAGTTCCACCAACAACAACAAGCTTACTACCCAAGTGGAGCTCCACCACAACCATATGAACAATACTAACAATGGCACTAACCACAATCATGGGGAATGTTATCGCCAAGGCAACAGTATCCTTATAGGCAACCTGATCCATATGGGTACTATGTTCAACAACCCATCTCTACAAGAAGTTCTAGAAGTCATACCTCATTTTAGCATCACTATCATCCTCCAAAGTGCCACTAAACACATTCACCATCTACTTAAGGGGAAAACCCATATCCATACCATCCTTTGCATCCATTTGCACACACACCTCCACCTTTAACCCAGCTACCTCCTGCTCCATCCATGCAAGGTGAGAATCCTTCACAACCACAACAATGAAATGCTATGAGGGCTATACATTCACAACTGGCTTTCCAACCTAGTGGTTTAGATAATTGATCTAGGAAAAGACCCTTCTTTTGACCTAGCAATCCTCCCCAGCCCTCACAACCTAGTATGGTTGATCATCCTGCATCACCAATACCCTCATCCTTTACATTAAATACCTTCGAGTGCCCTTCAAACCAACTACTGCCTCAAATTCACACTATGATGCTAACTCATGCTATTTCTAACTGGATTAAGGCTAGCAATCTTCCTACGAAAAGATTTGACCTAGGAAGTCCACTCATTTACCTATAGATCACTGGATATGTACCATGTAAGGCTCTTCTTAACTCTGGTTCTAGAGTTAATCTCATCTCCCATGACATGTACAAAGCTTAGAACCTACCACATCTCAAGAAGAGCAACATCCATCTAGAATTGGCAGATTAGTCAATTACTATTTCTTTGGGATTAGTAGAGGACAATGTGACCATAGTTTGTGGGTGGTCCTATCCTACTAATTTTCTAGTGATCAAGGTTGAAAATTGCAAAAGTGACTTCCCCATCATTATGGGAAGAGCTTGGTTAAGCATAGTCAATGCATGTATGGGCATAAGGGATCTCTCTCTGGAAATATCCATAGAAAATGAATTGGGCAAGATAAAGAAGAAACATATTCCATGCATTGTGTATAGTGATAATGAGTGCAATTGTGTGCAAAGGATTTGGTCCATCAAAAGTACATACATTAAAGCATGTAGTCAGTGTGCATAAGAAATCAATATTCAAAGGTGTTTGTATGCAGTAGCCACAAAATAGGAGGGCGCCCAGTGGCTGATAGCTAACTCAAATAGAAGCACATTATGCATGGAACCAACTGAGAGCCTAAGATGTGCTTATGTTGAAGGCATGAATAAACTTAAACAAGTTCATCCCCAACTCTCTGATGAAGATGATGATACCTGTTGGGGAGAGTTGGAAATCCCTGATAACTTCAAGCAGGAGCCTCTAGAGCTAAAAAATTTACTGGCTGGCATGGAATATGCATTTTTGAACAATGTTAAACTAGTCATAATTAATGTCAAACTTGCTCCTAAGCAAAAAGAAAAGTTGTTAAAGGTGATTAACCAATTGCCAACAGCCTTTGCTTGACCATATCCTAAGCTCATAGGAATCAATCTAGGGATATGCCAGCATCACATTACACTGACGTAGCTATGAAGCCTACAAGGTAGTTGCAGAGGTGGCTAAACCCCAAATTGAAGTGGATCATCAAGGAAGAAATTGAACAACTCCTCAAGGCAGGGTTCATCTATCCCATCACAGATAGTGAGTGGATCATCAAGGAAGAGAAGGAGAGCCAGCTCTCTAATTAGTTTTCAGACGAACTCCTCTTTACATAAGTAATAAATGACTAAACAACCATAGCAACAATATGGTATAATGGCATCCTCACCTATCTTCTCACTCACAAGATGCCATAAGATCTTGATTTTAGAAAGAAGCAATAATTTCTTCATTAGGCCACATATGTCATGGAAATCAATGGACATCTTCATAAGGTATGCATCAATGGTCTGATTCGTTGGTGTGTCCCTGACGAAGATCAACTGCATATTCTCCAGGATGCTCACAAAGGACCTTATGGAGGCCATTATGCAGGGAGATGCACAATCATAAAAATCCTAATGGTATGATACTACTGGCCTACCATCTTCAAGGATGCCCACTAGTTTGTTTAATCTTGTGAATGTTGTCAATGAGATGGTGGGATGACTGCTTGCATGGAAGGTCCTCAACAATGGATTCAACCACTGGATCCTTTTGACATATGGGGCATTAACTTCATGGATCCCATCACACCCGTGTATAATGGAAAGGCATATATTATCATAGCAATCAACTACTACATGAAATGGACAAAAGCAATAGTTGTTACTAATTGTACATCATTTACTGCTACTAGATTTATACAAAAAAATATTGTAAATAGGTTTGGGGTGCCATGTACACTAATTTCTGACAATGGAACTAATTTTACAGGTGCCACTTTTAGAAAGTTGATGCAACACTTGGAGGTTGAACATAAATTAACAACACCATATCACCCCCAAGCCAATGGTCAAGTAGAGATAACTAACCAAGAGATCATAAAGATCTTAACAAGAACCATAAGCAAATATAGGAGAGATCGGAGCACCAAACTCAACGATGCCCTTTAGGCCTATCATTCAACATGGAAACTCCCTATTGGCTACTCTCCCTATGAGTTAGTGTACAGAAAACTTCCAATGCTCTCGATCCAGTCTGAGCTCCATACACTCTCAACAACCTGTGATCTGGATCTTGACCTAAGTTCAACCTAAATGTACTAGATTTAAACCAATTAGTGGTCCTATCTTTGAATGAGGTACACAAGGCATTTAACAAGCAATGTCACAACCTAAGAATAGAAAAGGTAAAACTTCAACTAGGAGATAAGGCTTTCAATTGAAACCCCACACATATACCTCAAAAGGAAAAATTCCAAACATTATGGAAGGGACCTTATATAATTGATCAAACCTTTCCCTCTAGGGCCATGTTAATTTACAAGCTTGAAAGCCCAAATAAAAAGTAGTTGGTCAACATTCAACAAGTAAAACCTTTTCTTGAACCAAGATAGGCTAGTGCAACTACCACCTCCATGGATGGACAACCACGTTCCATTTTTTTGGATCTCCTCCTTCCAACTCAATCATGGAGGAGATGGCCATTTGTGCTAGCAGTCCATATGGCTTCTTAGTTTTTCGACTTTTTGTTTTCAACATTTTTAATTTTTATAAATTATTTATTTTACAAATTTTTGATTTTTAGATTTTTCTTATTTTACACCATCATTAGTACCTTTGAGCCTTTCTTGATTATTTTACACTTTCTTGTATATTTTATTTATTTTTCTTATTTTGTTTTATTTTTTTTAAGTGTGACTTTTCATTATTTTTACTAATAAAAGCGCTTTATTGCCATAGCACACTGTGCCATTGTTGCTATTTACAAATGATGGTTTATGCTTGTTGTTGTGATTGTCATTGTCTAGTTTTGATTTTTGAATTCTAATGTCTGATGACTTTGACATGGTTTAATTTTCATAGAACAAGCAGTGAGTCCACGTCATCCACCCATCCAATAAACTCTATGATTTTTCTTGTTCTGGGAATTTGAGGTCCCTTCCATTAAAGAAACTTTTAATCAATTGGTGACCTTGGCTGTTCTAGAATTAGTAAGGATTCAAAGGTTTGTAAAGGGTATGACTTCAAGGGGACTCAATACTCTTTGTACTCTTCTACTTGCTTAAGTGCTTGAGTTTTCTTCATGGACTTTTTATCGTTCCATTCCAATCACTAATAGGAAGTTAAATAAAGTCTTTGCATGGTGTGGTTTCCATCCAAAAACTCAAAAAAAAAAATTGATGGGAAGTTAAAGCACACCCCTTAGACAAAATTAATGAATAAGTATTTGCATGGTCCGGTTCCCATCCAAAAATTCAAAAAGAAAAAAAACATGATGGGGATTCAAAGCACATCCCTTAGACAAATAAACATGCTATAAGAATTGGTTATGGGACTAGAAAGACATGCACTTATGCCTAATAGTCCCCTCTAATTAAGGCCCTCTCTCACTTCATACTTCTCTCTTTTCTTCTCTTTATGGAATGGTGGTTGTTTTGTGGAAGCACTCTCGTGTCTTGTGCAGGTGGACTGGTCTTAGAGTGGTGATGTGAAGTCACTGAAAGCAACTAGTTTTAGTCTGGACTAAAGATAGATCTTCTCAGGTTATTTTAAACACAGATTCCACATGGGACTTTTTATGACCTCAATTCAGAATTCCATTCCACCTTTTCCATCATCCATCTATGTTGTCATAAGCCATCTCACTACCGGGTTCTATGTTATGCTCTATGTCTTGGTTTGATGCATTTGAATTCTTGGATAGATTCTTTTTGGTTTGTCCTTAACCTTTCATGATCATTAATCAACTATGGGGCCCACGAACTTCTTAGTTGAGGTTATGCAAGGGCAACAAGGGCATGAGCTTGCTATGGGGAGGACACTTGCATAGCTCTTGGTTTGATTAGTTAAGGTTCCTTACCTTAAACATTGCTTCAATCCTATCTTTTGCATATTCCACTATGTATTCCATTCAGTGCTCCTTAACCTTTTATTTCATTCATTCCATGAATCACTTTTCTCCATTTTTTCCAATTTTATGAGCTCTAATATCCTCTTCTCATATTTTCATATTGTTCTTGGCCTTTTGAGCTTTCATTTGATCCCAATTTCATTAAAAAACTTTGTATTTTACAAGTTTGACCAAAATTAATGGTGGTCAACAATTGCATCAACGAGGCCTTGTTGACGTAGTGGACCATGTCAACTAGGCCCCATTGACGAGGCCTCATTGACATAGTGAACTACGTCAACTAGGCCCTATCGACGAGGCCTCGTCAATGCATCATAAAAATACTATATATATCACCTTGCACTTAGAAATTTTTAACATTTTCCTCATAACACATAGGGAGTTTTTGTAATTTTTCAAAGCCCAAAACCTTCAAGAGCCCATAATGTTCCAATTGTTTGTCCAAATCACTTTGTTCTTCAACCTTGCAGCTACTAGAGGTAAGATCTTTATCGTGGGGATCACAAACCTTAAGGTTTTTAATGAAATTTTTTGAAAAGTTTTCTAACTTCCCCAAGGGTTAATAACCTTAATAATATATAAACATCAATTTTCTTTTTCAAAAGTTAACCCTTCCAACAATCTCTGGGATGAATAAACTAATGATTGAAGTAATTAAATTAGCCATAATCACAACTTAGCCAAATGTAACTATTCTAAAGATATAAAGGTATCCCAATTGCTTCATGTTATACAATAATTGCTAACTCATGGTCTTATTGTGATTATAGATGGCACCAAGACCAAAGCACCCGTAGGAAGGAGAACCTTCTCAACCAAGAGAGAAATGACCCGAAGCTAGAAGGGGCTAACAAGAACAAGCCCAAGAACTGCTAAAGGTAACCCATGCAATGGGACCTCTTCATGATGGTAACCCAAGAACAAGGCCTAGATGTCATCTATGTACAGTGTTCACCACAATGGTTCTGAACACCAATGCTGTAAATCCGTTCACCAAGCACTTTGAGTCTGTTATTCTATGTCATCGACAATTGTCGTTCAGTCAGTTATCTCATACCTTCCCAATATTTTGTAAGGAACTCGAGGATGAGTTTTCATTTAGTCATGGGGGTATGATGAGTCCCAATATTGGACCCTCAATATCGGATATGTGATATCGAAGATCTGAAGCAATATCGAACATGCGATGTCAAAGCCTATCTTATTGCCTATAAATAAGAGACAGGGGCACTTGGTTTTGCATTAGTTTTTAGTCCCTAAGCTGAAATCTTATAGTTTTTCCCTTCCAGAGTTAGAATTATTTCTGAGTGCCCATAGTAGGAGTCATAAAGTGAACGGATCTTTATTTGAGCATTGTGTACCTGAGCACACATTATGTCCGGAAATAAAGACGAACTTTGTGATAAACCTTGCATCATTCAGAATAGCTTAATTATTGCATTTCATGTTATTTCCTGTTATTCAATGCTTTCAATAGTTAATTAATGTTATTTTCATCGAACCATTAATTATCAATTATCAATGAATTAGCACACTCAGCACAACCACTTCGAGCATACGTGGAACACTTGGTAACCTAGTAACGACTAGCATTTGGTAATCCCAGTAGTGTTACACTAGTTCAGGATGTGTCCAAAGAGTGGGAATGGATGTTGGTGTTAGAACTAGTTAGAGAGTAGTTAATTAGTTAAATCAAATTAGTTATTAAATTACCTCATTTCTCTCTTTTAAGCATCAAGAACATAAAACATAAAATAATAAAAATCACATACCTCGAGTTTGCTTAACCATACAATTGAGCCTTACAAGTAAGCTTGGGAAGACAAAGATCGCATAACTCATCCTTGTTCTGCATAGGTGCATAAGCACTTAATCCTTGGAGTTCAACCAGATCACATGTAAACGCTCGTATTTGTATGGTTGGGCGTAGGGGTACCTTGTGGCTCATCACTTAGCATCATCTCGGCATCATTTGATGACCATTAGGAGATCATATAGTATCTTAAAATTTTGGAACTAGCACTTTGGTGAAAAAGTCAGTAGTCCACCTTGATAGGTCACCTTGCTTACTTGAACCAAAGGTCAAACATACCATTCCTGAACAAAGCATCAATGTCAAATAATTGAAACTTAACTTAGAGTTTAATTTTAGTAAATCTAGGTTGAAATTGGTCAAAGGTCAAACTTAAACCTAGATTTACTAAATAAAGTACATTAATCTAGGTTTAACTTCAAGTTTAATTAATTGAAGGTTTTGTGCTCCTTTGTTTCATAATTATTGATATATTAAAGGCTATATAGATCTGAAGACCATTTACAGCCACACGCTAAATATTTTTACACTTAGTTTATGAAGGTATCCTTGTAGGAGTGCAAAAAACATTTCTGCAGGAACATGTTTTATTAAGCATATAGAGTTTATTTCTACAATTTCTAATTTTCATAGATGTTTCTTTTTTCTTTTCTTTTCTTTTTTTCTTTTTTTTGCTTTCTTTCTTTCTTTTGAAATCAACCTTCTTAATTATAAAAAGGAATTAGTATTATAAGTAGAAGGAAAGACCTACATTCAGCCAATTACATATTGTAATCTTTCTAATTCTTGCAACTCATACTATTGTGAAGGACATTTATTTAATGCTTGTACTTTTCTTCTCAGGAAAAAAGATTACGAATAAAAGAAAAATGTGTTGAAGTTCAAAATAGATAATATAAAGTTAAAGATATGAAAAATCGAGTTAATATCAATGATCAAAATGATCAAATTGCTATAAAGAATTCTTAAAAAGAAGCTCCTATGTATATTTTTACTAGTACTAGAGAAAGGATTAAGTAGCCTATGAAGATTTCTTGTAAGGCAAATTTTTCCTTGTATGATAAGAATACTATTAATTCAAAGATTAAAAATAGTGTCAACAAGAAGGTTACAATTAATGATGAAGATCTTCAACATAAGATCAATAGCAAGTGATAAGATGAAGAACTTCCACAAGTGCTACCACTTTCTTGCTTTAATACAAATATTAATATTAAACCATAGCTCTCTATCTTGAATCCTTTTGCTATTTTAACTTCAAGCATGGATGTTAAAAAGTGATATGGATTTTGTTAGGACTAAGAGTTTCCTCCCTACTAATAATTAATTTTCTTCACTTAATTTTTTTTTCAAACTATTAATTATAAGGTTGTACACGTGAGTAAATAGCTCTAAAATTGGAATTTTCTCCCTTTTTATATTTTTTTCAATGATATCTATTCAATATCAAGCTTGCAATGTACTTTATTTTTTATTAATTATTAAATTTTTAGGGTCCAACACCCAAATTAGAACTTTATAACTTAATATGTCCTACCATAATCAAACTCATAACTTAAAGCTTCCAAAGAGTCTTACCACTAGGCTAACACCTCATTGTTACTATTATTTCTATTAGTCAAATAGAATGTTAAGAAACTATATATTATTTTAATTTTCAATGAAAATATATTAGCTTATAATATAAATATTGCATTCATCCAACAAAAACTATTTTTGAAGTTTTTCAATTTTTTTTGATGATTCCTTATGAACGCTTGAACTCACACTACCCATTCCTAAAGCACTATAGGTTGTTGTACAATTGTTTAAAGAAGATAGTTTCAAATTGTTAAAGTCCAAATATTTTGATTGATTACTTGCTCTTCATTATATATAAAGTCTTCTAACCATTTGCATCTTTTGATACAAGATACTTATAATTTTTGCAACATTCTACTCCCAAATTTGTATTTCTTTATAATTTTAATTTTTTTATTATTTAATGCAACAAAATTAGTAAACACTAACTTTTCTCAAGCAGAGCCACTAAAAAGACCTAAGACTTTTGTTCATCCATTGAACCTTTGAGGACCCTGCCTTAGCAACATGAGTAGTGAGCCTGTAGATAATGATCTTTTTCCCTTAAATTGAATTAAGAATTCAAGTTTTGTGTGTCTGAGAATCTAAAGGAATATATACCAAAGCTTTCTAAACCCTCGCTCATAACCTTTGACTTTAATCAAAAGTAATTGTACTTGGTGCCATATTAGTTGGTTGGTTTTATGTCTACTACTCATTACGTTACAAGACAACCACTTATCAAAGAAGTGTAGGGAAAAAATGCAAAAAAAAAATCATAATTAAAAATAAAATAAAACAAAAAAGTAAAGTTGAAGCAAAGAAACCTAAGAGGATAAGGCAAAAATGTCAAAAAATCATAATCCAATACTAAAAAAAGACTAGTAAAGAAATGCAAACAAAATCATAATCGAAAATCAAAAAAAAATTAAAAATAGGATAAAATAATAATCAAAGAATTAAAAGAGGCTAACAAAAAAATTGAAAATCCAAGCCTAAGAAGCTAAGGGTAAATACAATTGATGAAGTAAAAAAGTGGATTAAAGAGGTACTTGCAGATCATGCTATTAATGTGGATCATGAATACAACTTTTATTTGCAACATATTTTGCATTCTACACTAGTGGAGATCAAAGCAACATTATTTGTACACAAATGAGACTCACTCATTGGGATCCAATTTTGATAGTGTGAGTATGCAATGTGGGATCCAATTTTGATAGTGTGAGTATCTTGTCCATTGCATAACCATTCTTGCATTTTGATAACCATTCTTGTATTTCATCAATAAATATACCAAAGAAGATAAAATGGATAACCTTGCTTAACTCTAAATCAGAATTAACTACACAGGCTATGAAAATCAATGTTTATGATTTAAAGAACCCTTTTAATTCCTTTGATGTTCCTTACTTTGGAATTATGAATAAAGAAGTATACCATCACCCACACATGGCCCATTGTTATTGCTTTCTTAAAAAACCAGAACAATCTTACATTTAGGAGTAATGAACAGCCAAGCCCATTGTTATTGTTTTCAGACAAAAAGTTAGAACAATTTTACATTCAGAAACAAAACAACCTTACATTTGGAAAGAGAAAGGAACCATTAGGAAAATGTTCAAATTCAAAACAATTTGTCTACAAGTACACCTTAAATTCAATAGTAACATCATACATTTAAAAAATTACAGAAAAATATAAAACCAATAATACAATAGTTAGAGTAATTACATAAGATTAGTTAGAGGAATTACATAAGAATAGCTAAGGCATCATGGAACGGCCTATATCGCAGCTTCGTATTGTTTCTCAGTTCAATATTCTTAACATAATTGTGATACTTCAAAAATAACTTAAAAATAACATTACCTGTGATACTCCAAAAAAGTGATTCAAATGGTTTGAACCATGGAAGCCATTTAATAAGAGAAGGTTTTCAAGGTTGGTGGGAAAAAAAAAAACATTAAACAATGAAGCCATTAAAAGGAAATAGAAAAATAAAAAAAAAAAACTCCAATTTATTGTGATAATCCCAAAAACTCCAATTTCGTTTTTCTATTAGTAATGGAAAAGAACCATGGAAGCGATTTACAAGAAAAAGAAAAAGAAATCTCAGTGGAAAAGAACCATTACTAAGTGGAAGCTTGTACTATTTAAAAATGTTCAGTCGGACACCACCGCGCTGTCATGCAAATACTTACATTTACAAACAGCATCAAATCAATTAAATCAAATGACAAGATCAAGACCAATGATATGGTTGATTAATTAATTACTCTCTCTCTCTTAGAAGCATATGAACACGCTCACTAATCATGCAACGTGTGAGAATAAGGATACGTTGATCTATTCTTGCTCTCGAGAACTTGCAGCATTGCTGACATTTACCAAGATCTAGTAGTTTAACATTTCCGAAACATACAATTGTAAACCACATGCCCATATCAATGTTTGATGGTTTTTGCGGATTTGAACAGTCATTTTATTGTGATAATCCCAAAAACTCCAATTTCGTTTTTAAAAAACTAACAAAGCGATTATCACACAACTAATGAATAACAACACCCATGTAAGCAAACCCAGCCTTAACAGAACAATTTACAAAACATATTTTACAACCAAAAACACTTCAAAACCATTGATCTTTGCTAATATCATCATGATTTTATAACCAAAAACTCTGCTTGCTATGATACCACGTCAAATAAACCCTCTCGGCTACGATACAATGTCGCATTTCAAACCAAGAGAAATACCGGTAGAACAACCAATATCAAACAGGTTGAGAAGCTCGTTTAAGGACAACTCGATCATGCCATTGCAATTTCTGACACCAAACAAAACCTACAACAAAATGCAGAAAATTGATACACATAAATTACCCAGATAAACTTTAGTTTCAAGTATCATGATCGTATATAACACTTGATAAAAAATAAAGTGATCATATTAGCGAAATAAAACAGCATATACATCTTCCTCCATGTTCCCATGTCACTAAACTCCTAAAGCAGGTAAAATCTGTTACCCGGGCCTTCCATCTTCCATTGTCACAAAACAGGGTCAATCTTTTGAATCCGGTGCTCTTATTCACTAAGTTATAATGAAATAAAGACATGTATATTACAAACAAAAATTTTGGATCTAATAGTGGAAACACTTAAAATCTCATTTTGTCTTTGCAAATAGTTTCTTTGGCAGGCTTTCCAAGGGTGTTGTCTTTAGCAAAAATAATCTTACAGCCCTCTCGGAGAGACTTCCACCACATTTGAGACCACGTGCTTGCAATTCAATCTTCAGCCTTTCTAGACCTAAACTCTCCATCTCTGTAGCTGAGCTATAATTATCAATATTCAGCATTTCTATAATACTGCTCCCATTGCTGTCACAGACACTCAATCTCTTGCTGGTGGACACTGGAAGTGGAATAACTGTTGTCTGCAACTTCTGATATGGTGCTTTCCTGAATCTGGTCAGGACTTTTTCCAGTGGTATGATCATCTCCAGAGTAACTATGAACTGTAGCATCTTGCTTTTCACTGGCTCTGGGAAAAATCATGAAAACAATATTTTCATTTTCTCCTGAATAAACCATTGGACTTTTCTCAACCCTTCACCCTTTAGCCTAGGAGAAAAACATTAAAAGACCAAAAAAAATCATATACCTCGGATTTACTTAACCATACACCATGACAACAACAAATAAGTTTGGGAAGACAACGAATTATTAACCCCAAGTGTTCCATGGGGCATTTAGGCATTTAGTCTACGGAGTTCGAATGGATCGCTCGTGCTACGCTCGTTTCGTATGGTTGAGTGTAGGGGTACCTCGCCACTCATCACCAACTTTAAGATATAGTGAGGTTGGAGCCTGATAGCATTTTCAAGAATACATCCTTGTTTGAGAGGTTTGAAAGCTCAATTGATGTGAAAGGAGTTAATAAGCCTTCTATGCAAGATGTCTACCATCATGACAAATGTTCTTCGAAAGTAATCAGAAACAAGTTAGATAATGTGATCCAGACATTACGTCAATATTATAAAAGTAATGCAACACTTTGGAATATTGTGGAGGAGCTAAAATCTTACAAGTCTTAGTTGGTGGAAGAGAACAATGCACTAAAGGAAAAAATAAAGAGCTTTGTGCCCAATGAAAACAGTTGCATGAACAAGCTTCTTAATCATATGGGTACACCCAAAGCATCCAAGAGATTATTTGCTTCTAATAAAGCAATAGGTAATTAAAGTTGATATTGTTGTTGCATTTGTTACGTTTAAAAATTAAAATTTTTAAGTTGTTGGTTGCCGTAGTCTTATTTTCTGTATAAAATAATAATAGTAAAATGTTGTCTAAGTTTAGTATATGATTTTTCCATCTTGTAGTTGATGTCAATGTTGATTTCAAAACACCAATAATTGATGAATGTGCAACAATTGACAAAGTGATGCAGTTGGTTGTTTCCAGTTTGTTTGATAGTAAAGAGTTTGTGAGGACTTCATTTGCTTGCCATAGAATTCTCTTTTAAGACTTTAGATAAAAAAAAGGTGGAAAGAATGGTTGGATGATGACATCATTGATGTCTACATCATGCATTTGAAGGAACTCCAAAAGTCTCTTTATGGCTCTCATGAATTTCAGAATAGAAAATATTCATTTTCAACACTATGTTTCAATGTTATACGAAGTTCTTCAAAAGCAAGATGCAGGCAACTCAAAAAAACCAGTTGAAACATAGATCAAAGAATAGCAACAAAAGACATATCATTAATGTTGAAAGTGGTACATTGGTTGAAGAAAATATTGATGATTTTTTCATAGAAATAGATATTATTAAAGAGCTTAAAGATAAAACATGTTGGGATGAGTTTTTTTAATCCAGACACACATTCTTCTATCTTCCTTTCAACACTAGTGAGCATTGGATTCTTGTTGTTGTTGACATACTGATGTATGAATCTTTGGTGTATGATTCAATGGCTTCTACACATCTTTCAGTAGTCAAAAAATCAATGTTGAAGTATATTGAGTGTTTATTTGATGGGAATTCTATTTGCTCTGATGTTGTTATGCATGTCAAGAAAAAGAGGAAGAAAATACCTTTAAAATGGAATGTAATTACAATAGAAGGTCTTTCCAAACAAGAAAATTGATATGATTGTGGAATGTGTACAATTATCTTTATGCATCACTTAGTACTCTATAAAGAGTTAAAATTCACTTCTAATTATGTTTTAGTGTATTGGAAGACCATCATACAGGAAATTCTACGTTATCTTGGAGTTCATTAAGTTTGGAGAAACAGGTGTTTCCAGAATATGCTAAATGAAAACTATAGTGAACATGGTCCATTTGTATTAAGTGATGTATGAAAATTTAATTATAGTCATTGTCCATGATGCATTTTATTTTGTTGATGCTATTGTGTTGTAAAATGCATCTCTTCCATGATTTTGTAAATGATTTTGGTTCTAATGAATATCTTTCTTATTTTTGTAAATGTATATATAATAAATTGTTTGTAATGTTACAACATTTTTGGTTTGATCCTTAATTGTGGCTCATATGTTATGACAAGTTCGATACTCATGATTAGAAAAAAGATTCAAAAATATGCTTCAAACAAATATCTCATAATAAAAAATATAAAACATTTATTACCGATCTCAAATGTAATAGTTTTAATTGATTTTTGTTGACATGTGTTTTACACTATCCTTGCACAGTTGTTCTGTAAGCCACTGCAAAATGTAGCGCATCACACTTTAGAATGCTCAATCTTTAGTTGTAGATTGTGATGACATGCGTACTACATGTCACCACAGTTCTAGATGAGACTACAATTTTCATGACGTCGCAACCCTCAAGCATAGACTATGATGACATGGCCCTTGCAGCTATGTTACTATCTTTAGAGTGTGATAACATGCGAGTTGCTAGGTACTATACTATGTTGAGCATGTCTCTATGTCATACTGCAAATGAATTGTGATTCATACTTTTATGTACTATATGCACTATCTCCTAGTGGACATGCTATGAGGGTTATGCGCCTTATACGAAGTTGCACTATGGATTTCTAGTCATTGTTCGAGATTTCAAGAAAAATGTGACTCACAAGGTAACACACAGTGACCTAAACGTGCAAGTAGCACCCTTTCGTAGTCTAAATAAAAAGGCACCTAGGCCTTTTCTGAAATATCTATTTTCTGTCCTTTTCTAGTCCCTATTCTGTTTTTATTCCCTAAAAATTTCATTTTCCTTGTTTCAAACTTATTTTATTTAAAATCTCTGTTTTTAGCCATTGCCTTGAACAATGTTTTTAAAGAATTTTCAAGTCTTTTATTTCCTATTCTCAAAAGTTCATTTCTTGAAAACTTTCGGGTCTCATCATCCATTTTTCTTTAATTTGTTGTTGTTGTTGTTGTTGTTTTTTTTAAATCCTTGTTTTCCAGTCTCATTTTTGAATTTTTGTTTTGGCGGTCCTTACCTTAGTCCTAGGTTAGGTAAGGTGGTTTTATTTGATTATGCAATTTTAAGTTTATATTTATAAGATCTTGCATTTTATTGTTTACTTTTTTAATTTTATAAGTATTGCAATTTTATATATTTATTTTTTTTTTCAAAAAATATATAGCATATTTTAGTGTTTTTCTTTACCAAAAACAAAATTTATTTCAATATTTTCTTTTCTTTTACGCAATTTTATAGTTTTATTCTAATAATTATATTTTATAGTTTTGTTTTATGAGTGAACTCCTATCTACTTCTAACCAACCAATCACTCATCTTTTCACATTAAGGAAACAATGAGCCTCACGTTTTCCAAGTTTTATTCTTGGGAGAACCTAGACTAGGATGGCAACTAATCAACCCCTAGCTCCCTTGGTCAGTAACCCCTTCAACTTCACTAATTATCATAATATCCCAAAATTTCTCCAAAATATAAATGTGTTCTACAACCTCACAAACCCTTCTAGTGATGCTCGCCAACATATATAATGTTTTGAAACCTTACTAGGCATCCATAACATTGTCTAAAACGATGTGGCATATAGGGTATTTGTAACAACTTTCAGAACCAAAGCAACCCAATGGTTTCTGATGCTTCCTAATGCCTCCATTAACTCATGGTAGGAGTTCAAAAATAATTTTTTGACTCAGTTTGACAAATTCACAAGCCCTACCATAACATCTAGCAACTTCACCAACTTAAGAAAGCTACCTGGAGAAAATGTTAGGGATTACAATCTTAGATTCCTTCACCAATTGGCCTATGTGCCAAGTGAGATGCGTCCACAACCCAATGATATCCTCAACATTTACCTTTCTACCATCGACCCATTCTTTGCCTATGCCATCAAAT
>MNCI01012324.1:0-16120 GCA_015680685.1 Gnetum montanum
GTTTTACTTTTCTTATTCTGAGGTCATGATGTTGCTTGTTGAAGGCCTTGTGCACCTTGTTCAAAGATAGGGCCACTAATCAATTTTCATCTAGCACATTCAAGTTGATCAATCTTTCTTTCTATGCTAGACTTAGGTTACGATTTAGATCACAGGTTGTTGAGAGTGTATGAAGCTTAGATTGAATTAGCAACGTTGGAAGTTTTTTGTACACCAACTTGTAGGGAGAGTAGCCAATAGGAAGTTTCCATGTTGAACAGTAGGCCCAGAGGGCATCGTTAAATTTTGTACTTCAATCTTTCCTATATTTTCTAATGGTCTATGTTAGTATTTTTATGATTTCCTAGTTGGTTACCTCTGCTTAACAGTTGGCTTGGGGGTGGTAGGGTGTTGTTAATTTATGTTCAACCCCCAAGTGTTGCATTAACTTTCTAAAAGTGGCACTTGTGAAATGAGTTCTATTGTAAAAAATTAGTGAATGTGGCACCCAAACCTATTTACAATATTTGTTGTATAAACTTAGTAGTAATGGATGATGTACAATCAGTAACAACTGTTGCTTCTACCCATTTTGTGTAGTAGTCAATTGCTACGATGATATATGCCTTTCCATTGGACATGGATGTGATGGAATCCATGAAGTCAATGCTCCATATGTCAAAAGGTTCTAGTGGTTGAATCCATTGTTGAGGACCTTCCATGCAAGCGATCATCCTCCCATGTTGTTGACAATGTTCACAAGATTGGACAAACTAGTGGGCACCCTTGAAGATTATAGGCTAATAGTCTTCTATCATCAAGATTTTTATGGCCACGCATCTCCCTACATAGTGGCCTCTGCAAGGCCCTTTATGAGCATCCTAAAGAACACATAGTTGATCTTCATTAGGGACACACCAATGAATCAAGCCATCAACGCATACCTTGTAAAGGTGTCCATTGATTTTCCTGAAATATTTGGCTTGATGGAGAAATTGTTGTCTCTTTTTAAAGTCAAGATCTTATGGCATCTTTTGAGTGAGAAGATAGGTAAGGATGCCATTATACCAAGTTGTTTTTACGGGCATTTAGTCATTTAGTGCTTTTGTAAAAAGGAGAGAGTGGGCTCTCCTCCTTTTTATTATCCCATCTTAAGTGAGAGAGGTGATTAGCTACCACATTTTCAGTCCCTTTTTGATCTACCATTGTGAGATCGAATTCCTGTAAGATCATGAGCCATCGTATGATACGAGGGCTCACCGTCAGCTTGTTCATACAATGGTTCGTGTGCAAAAATACTTTGTAACCAAGAACATAGTGCCTAAACTTTTCAAGAGCACACACCACGACCATTAGTTCTTTTTCCATGGTGGTGTAATTTAATTGTGCTCTCACAATGCTTCGACTCATGCAATGAATGTAGTATGGACATTTCTTATCATCCACCTATGTGAGCATAGCTCCCAAGGCAAAGTTAGATGCATCCATCATGATGTTGAAGGGTTTGGACCAGTCTGGTGCTCATAGGATTGGTATTTCTACAAGTTTCTCCTTTAACTATTGGAATGCATGTTCACATTCCTTGGTCCAAATGAAAGGTGCATCTTCCTTTGTAAGTTCTACCAACAGTTTTGTGATTTTAGAGTAATTCTCTATGAATCTAGTGTGTTCAAGGAATGACCAAACATCTTTAACTATCTTTGGCTGGTGTGTTATTCCAAGGTGATCCTTATCTTTTCTGGATCTACCTCAATCCCTACTTAAGTGATTCTATGCCCCAGTATAATGCCTTTTTGGACCATGAGATGGCTCTTTTTCTATTTGAGCCATAGATTTGTTTCAATACATCTCTTCAGTACTTGCTCAAGGTGGTCTAAGGCTTGCTCAAATGTAGCTCCATAGGTGGAAATGTAGGTCAAATGAAGATTTGTTGTTGGAAAATACTAAGGACTAGGCATTAAGATGTTACAGGGGCATTACATAAACCAAATGGCATCTTATAATATGCAATAGTCTCCTAGGACTCATGAATGTTGTCTTCGCCTAATCTTTTGGTGCAATTTGAATTTGGTTATAGTCGCTATAACCATCTAAGAAGCTATAATAACAATACCCAGATATGGTGTTCAACACTTGATCCACACATGGTAATGGAAAATGATCTTTAAATGTTTCCATATTCAACAACCTAAAGTCAATGCAAACTTGCCATTTGCTACCTTTCTTTGGCATAATTACAAGTGGGCTAACCGACTCACTATCTACGATGGGATAAATAAACCTTGCCTTGAGGAGATGTTCAATTTCCTCCTTGACAATCTACTTCAATTTGGGATTCAACCATCTCTGTGGTTGCCTTCTAGGCTTCATGGCTAGGTCAATGTAAATGCAATACTAGCATATCCTTGGATCAAATCCTGTTAGCTCAGGATATGACCAAGCAAAAGTTGTTGGCCATTTGTTAACCACATTTAATAGCTTTAGGAGCAAGTTTGGCATTAATTATGATAGGTTTACCATTGTTTAAAAATGCATATTCCATGCCAGGTAGTAAATTTTTTAGCTCTAGGGGCTCCTGCTTGAAGTTATCAGGGATTTCCAACTCTCCCTAATAAGTATCATCATCTTCACTAAAGAGTTTGGGATGAACTTGTTCAAGTTTATCTATGCCTTCAGCATAAGCACATGTTAGGCTCTTGCTTCTACGCATAATGTGTTGCTATCTGAGTCAGCTATCAGCCACTGGGTGCCCTCCTATTTTGTGGCTGCTATGTATAGACACCTTTGAATATTAATTTTTTGTGCACACTGATTGCATCCTTTAATGTATGTACTTTTGATGGATCAAATCTTTTGCACACAATTGCACCCATTATCGTTGTATGTGATGCATGGAATACGCTTCTTCTCTATCTTGCCAAATTCATTTTCTTTGGAGATTTCCAGAGAGAAGTCCCTTATACCCATACATGTGTTGACCGTACTTAACCAAGCTCTTCCCATAATGATGGGGAAGTCACTTTCATAGTTTTCAAACTTGATCACTAGAAAATCAGTAGGATAGGACCACCCACAAACTATGATCATAATGTTCTCTACTAATTCCAGAGTGACAATAATTGACTAATCTACCAATTCTAGATGGATGTTGCTCTTCTTAAGAGGTGGTAGGTTCTAGGCCTTGTACATGTCATGGAAGATGAGATTAACTCTAGAACCAGAGTCAAGAAGAGGCTGACATGGCTCATGTCTAGTGATCTGTAGGTAAATAAGTGAACTTCTTGGATCAGATATTTTCATGGGAAGATTGCTAGCCTTGATCCAGTTGGAAATAGCATGAGTTAGCATCACAGTACAAATTTGAGGCGGCATTTGGTTTCAAGGGCACTTGAAGATATTTTATGTAGAGGATGAGGGTATTGAAGATGCAGGACAATCAACCATACTAGGTTGTGAGGGTTAGAGAGGACTACTGGATCGGAAGAAAGATCTTTTTCTAGATCGATTATTTGAACCACTTAGCTGGAAAGCTAGTTGTGAATGTACAACCCTCGTAGCATTTTGTTGTTGTAGCTGTGGAGGAATCTCACCCTGTATGGATGGAGCAAGAGGTAACTGGGTTGAAGGTGGAGGTGTGTGTGTAGATGGATGCAGAGGGTGATATGGATATGGGTTTTTCCCTCGAGTGGATGGTGAATGTGTTCGATGGTACTCTGGAGGGTAATAGTGATGCTGAAATGAGGTATGACTTGCAGAACTTCTTAGAGAGACGGGTTGTTGAACATAGTACCCATATGGATCTGATTGCCTATAAGGGTATTGCTACCTTGGCGGTGGCATTTCTCATTATTGTGGTTGGTACCATTGTTGGTATTGTTCATAAGGTTGTGAAGGAGCTCCACTTGGGTAGTAAGCTTGTTGTTGTTGATGGAATTGTCTTGGATTGCCTTGAGGATAAGGTAATCTAGGTGCTTGCCTACATGCTAGTCGAGGATTCAATGCATACATCCTAGACTCTTGTAAATGTAACACTACAGGGCAACAACCCTTTGGATGTTCGTATTGACAAATTTCATAATTAGTTTAATCATGAGAGTCAGTTTCCACAACTTCCTCTATAGTTGTAGCTTTACCCTTACCTCTTTAGTAGGAACATTTAGCTTCTTTTTGCCTCTGCAGTTATGATCACTATTTTGCTCTTTGGATTCTTTAACAATCTTCATAGCAACTTGGAATTTTTCATCCAAAGTGTCCCATAGTTTATCAACCTTTGTTGAAATATTAGAAACAAATTTTTGGATGGGCAAGGTTTTCCTATTCACCACTTCATTGAGTGGTGACTCCTCCTCGTCACAAAATTGGACCTCCCATTTTTTGATGGAAGTATCCGTATTATACTCTTCTACACTTTTTTTTTCATAGCTCACCTTCTTCTTTTTCTACTTACTCAATTAGCCTTTGGATTTGATGAGCTCTCAGTTTAGACAATATTCCTTGGGCATACACCCTAAGAGTTCTTCTAGTTTTTGCTTTGAGCCCATCTATGATGTGGTGAAGTTGTTCCCTTTTAGAATAACCATGGCCAGGGCATCAATGTAAGAGTGAATAGTATCTACCCATGGCAGCATCCAAGGGTTCATGTGTTCCCTGTTTCTAGCCTTGGATTTTTCCTTCTCAGATTAGACACTTTGAAGTATGTATGGTATTTATCATTAAATAGCTCTAACATGGTACTCCATTGATGAATGGATTCCAATTCCAAGGACTGGTACTAGCTTTCAGCTTCCTTGATGAGTATACTAGGGAAGAGCTTGAATTTCTACCATTCATTTTCTATGTTTTATAAGGCACAGGCATCATGGAAAGCTTGTAGATGTGTCTATGGATTAGAGTTGTATCCCCCCTCAAATCTTTGGATATTATTCATTTCTAAGCACTTAATCCTACTATCTTTCATATGCCTGGTTGGAATTCTAATTGCCTTTGCAATATTGAGCATGCTTTAAGTCACCAATAGAGGTTCATCATCATCACTACATCGATGACGTCGATGATGGTATCGGCCACCCCTTCGGTCTTGGTGGCCTTCACGGTCACTGTTGTCACGTTGATTACCTTTGCCATGATTATGTGAATGGTGGCTTCTATGAGAACTAGAAGATCAAGAGAAATGTTTGGAATCAGATGAAGAGGATGAAGAGGAAGGTGGACCACCACTGCCACTACAGTGTTTGCCATCACCTTTTCATTCATTACGACTACCATCCTTAGATCCCTTGCTATTGTGATGCTTGCCTAAGTCCCTGCCTTGACTGTCACTCTTTTCTGAGCCTAGTTTATGGATAGTGGATCATAGGTTTAGGGTTGCACCTTCATCACCAATAATAGAGGGTGGAGAATTTTCATATTGAGAACCCTTAGGAGGAGGATCCACTTCATCATCTTGGTTTAGTAGGAACAAGGGATTACTAAAGTATTTCCCCTTTGTAAACTCATGGTATTTCTCTTGGTGTCAATCTCACCTGCATTGTGTTTCAATGGGATAGTAGTCTCAAGTGTCATAACCATTCATAATGTATTCTTTGTGAAGATTTAAGATGCCCAACTTCTTAAGAGTTTGAAGTAGCATCCCGAGTACAGATCAATTGGGGGGCAAGATGATGTTGCCCTGCATATCACACCATTGCAATTGTTCATCTTGATGTAGGATGAAGGTGAAGTTCAGTACATACTCATTTGGATGAGTATATACCACTTTGCACTCCTATGGGATCGACGGTTTAACATCTTCACATCTGTGGGAAGAAAAAGACATTTTGCAAAATGAATAAAATTATTAGTATGCTTAGTAGTTTATATGTTGTTGAGAGTGATGTTGGCCTTAAGTCTTTCCAACAATATAAATAATATTCACTAATCCTAGATAGCACACATTTCAACAACAAAGACCCTAGCAATGGCACCAATGATGAGTAGCAAGGTAGCCCTACGCCCAACCATATGAATCACAAGCATTCATGCACGATCCGATCGAATTCCATAGACTTTATCGTTTCTGGTGCACTAGTCTTCTAGGTAGTGAACCTTGCCCTAAGGTCATTCATTGTCTTTCCAATTACACTTGTGAAGCACATGGTATGGTTAAGTGTAATTGAGGCATATGTTTTATGGTTTTGGTATTTAAAGAGAAAGTAATTGGATTAATTAATTTAATTTAATGAAACTAATACTAAAGTAGTCCTAACATAAGCATTTAGTCCCACTTTCCATACACATCCTGAACCCACGTATCCACTACTAGGTTACCAAGTGCTATGCTACTGGGTGTACCAAGCAATAACACTGCTGGGATTACCAAGTGAATACATGTTACGCTTGAAGCGATCATGCTTATGTGTTTAATCTATCTAGCTCACCTTGCTTAATTACTTCATTAGCGTAATCATTGGAAAACATTTAATAAATAATTGAAAACATTAAATAAATAAATAAAATATTTAATCTATCTAGAATGCTGCAAGGTTTATTAGAAAGCTCATCTTTATTGCCACACACATTGTCGTGCTCATGTACAACAATGCTCGGATAAAGATCTGTACACTTAATGACTCACGTTGTAGGCACTCAGGAGAAATAATCCAACTCTCAAATGAACAAACTGTAAGAGCTTCACTATTACTAAAATCTTGTTCCCATAAATGCAGCTAGTAGGCATGTATTTATAAGCAAAAAGTGGACACTACATCAACGAGGCTTCGTCGATGCATGTATGATGCATTGACGGGGCCTTGTTGACAGAGCCTCATTAACAAGGTCGCATCAATGAGGCCTCATCGACGTAGCCAAGAAATGCAACTCATCAATGATAATAAAGAAGAAAAACACGTGAGAAAATTCTAATTAGGCAAAATATAAAAGAAATTGTAAAATATTCAAGAAAATGGAAAACATATAAAGAACAATGTAAAACAAAATAGTTCAAAAATTGAGGAGCCATTATAGGATGTTAACATCAATGGCCATCTTCCCCATGACTAAGTTGGAAGAGAGAGATCCAAAAGATTGAGCGTGCTTGGCCATTGGTTGAAGTGTTGTTGTCACTGGTTGTTCTTATCTCCAGGAAAGATTTAATTTATTACATATTGATAAAAAATCTTCTGTTTTGGTTGGTAGGATGATAGATCATCATGACTCTAGATGGAAAAGTTTCATGGATAATGTAAGTGTTCTCCCATAGTGTTTGGATTTTCATACGTTAAGGTACATGCATGGGTTTCTAGTTGAGAACCTTATTTCTTGGTTGAAATTTGACTTTTCTTATCTTGAGATCATGGCATTGCTTGTTGTGTTTCTTATGCACTTCATTTAAAGATAGGACCACTAATCGATTTTCATCTAGTGTGTTGAGATTCATCGATCTTTCTCTTTAGGCTAGACTTAAATCTAGGTTAAGGCACAAACCGTTGAAAGTATATGGAGCTCGGTTTGGATAGGAAGAGTTGGAAGTTTTTCATACACTAACTCATAGGGAGAATACTAGATAGGAAGTTTCTATGTTGAACAATAAGCCCAAAGAGCATCGTTGAGTTTACTGCTCCAGTCCTTCTTATACTTACTAACTGTCTGGGTTAGTATTTTTGTAATTTCCCAATTGGTGACCTCAACTTAACCATTGGCTTTGAGGTGGTATGGAGTTATGAGTTTATGTTAAACCCCCAAGCATTGCATAACTTTTTGAAAATTGACACCTATAAAGTTTGTTCCATTATCAAAAATTAGTACTCATGGCACACCAAACTTGTTTATAATATTTTATTGTACAAATTGTGCTACCATAGAATATGAATAGTCAATGACAACAACGGCTTCAGCTCGCTTGGTGTAATAGTTAATTGTCACAATTATGTATGTCATTCCATTTAACATGGGGTTGATGGGCCCCATGAAGTCAATTCCCCAAAGATAAAAAGGCTCTAGTGGTTGAATCCACTGTTGGGGTCCTTCTATTTGCATGGTCATCCCTCCATCATGTTGGAACTTGTCACAAGAATGAAAGAATTGATGGACATCCCTAAAAATTATTGGCAAATAGTACCCTGCCATGAGGATCTTCATGGTTATCCTCTTCCAAACATAGTGGCCCCTATAAGGGACTTCATGTGCATCCTAGAGGACTCAAAGTTGATCTACATTGGGAACACACCATAATTCTAGGCCATTAGTGCAACTCTTGTAGAGATTACCTTTGATTTCCTTAAAGTGCTTCGCCTAATGAAGAAAATATTGTTTCACTTTTGTGGCATCTCTTGTGTGAGTAGATAGGAGATGATGTGATCATACCAATTTGTTTCTTTAGATCATTGAACATCAATAGCACTAGAAAAGAGGAGTTCATTAGGAAATTGACCAGATAGTGGGCCCTCATCCTCTTTGCTATCCCATCTTAATTGAGACAAGTGGTTAGTAACCACATTCTCAGTCCCCTTTTAGTCAATCATTGTTAGATCAAACTCTTGAAGAATCACTAGCCACCGTATGACATGAGGGCTCACCATTGGTTTGTTCATTAGGAATTAAATAGCATTGCGGTTGATGTGTACAAAAGCTTGGTATCCAAGTACATAGTGCCTAAATTTTTCTAAAGTATGCACCACTACCATAAGCTCCTTTTTGGTGGTGGTGTAGTTCAATTGTGCACCCACAATGCTTCGACTTACACAGTGGATGTAGTATGGATGTTTTTGATCATCCAACTATGTGAGCATGGCCTCCAAAGCATAATTTGATGCATCATTCATGATGTGGAATGGCCTAGACCAGTCTCATGAATTAGAGTTTCTATGAGTTTATGCTTTAATTGTTGGAAGGCTTTCTTGCATTTCCTAGTCTAAGTAAATGATGCGTTCTTCTTTCTGAGCTCCACCAACGATTTAACAATCTTTGAGAAGCTTTCAATGAAGTGTTTATAGTAATTAGTGTGACCAAGAAATGACCTTACATCATTTACTATTTCTGGTTGCCTCTTTATTCCTTGGATGATTGATACTTTCTCTGGGTCCATCCCTTTACATGAAATCCTATGCTCCAAGATAATGCCCTCTTGGACCATCAAGTGGTTCTTTTGTCAATCGAGCCTAAAATTTGTCTCCACACACTATTAAAGAACTTACTTAAGGGAGTCCAAGGCTTGTTCAAAGATAGCCCCATAGGTAAAGAAGTCATCCATGAAGACTTCTACCCCACTATCAATTTGTTGTTGAAAGATGCTTAGGACCAACCATTGAAATGTGGTAGGAGCATCGTATAGGCCAAAGGGCATCTTTCTATATGTAAAAGTCTCACATAGACTTATGAATGTGGTTTTAGCTTAGTCCTCTAATGCAATCTAGATTTGGTTATTGCAACTATAATCATCTAGAAAGCTATAGTAATAATGCCTTACAATGATATCCAACACTTGGTCCATAAATGGCAATGGAAAATGGTCTTTGTAAGTTCCCATATTTAATAATTAAAATTCTATACAAACTCTTCATTTTCCTCCCTTATTTGGTACAATAATGAGGGGGTTAACCCACTTGCTATTCACAATTGGGTAGATCAAGCTTGCTTTGAGAAGGTGCTCAATCTACTCCTTGACAATCTGCTTGAGCTTTGGGTTCAGTCATCTTTATGGTTGCCTTTTTGGCTTGATGAATAAGTTTGTGTAGATTCTATGCTAGCATATTTAAGGATCTATCCTTGTTAGCTCATGATATGACTAGGCAAAGGTTGTTGGCCATTTATTTACAACTTTCAACAATTTCCTTTTTTGTTTTGGAGTAAGTGTGGCATTGATAATCACCAGCTTGCCATTGTTGAGAAATGCATATTCCATGCCTACTCATAGAGCCTTTAACTTAAGGGGCTCTTGCTTGAAAGTATCAGGGATCTCCAACTCTCTCCAATCTATTTCACTTTATGCACTAAAGAATTGGTGATGGAGTTGCTCTAATTTATTCATACTTTCAACATAGAAGCTAGTAAGGCTATTAGTTGGTTCCATGCACATTGTTGATCTAGCTTCATCATCTATTATCAGCCACTGGGTATCCTCTTATTTAGTGGCTACTACGTACAAGCACCTTTAAATTTATGTAGTTTCTGCACACTAAATTCATGCTTGAATTGATGTTCCTTTGATGGTTCATAGTCTCTACACATAATGACACCTTTTATCACTATATGCAATGCATGGAAGTCTCTTCTTCTTTACTTTTTCAAATTTATTTTTCTTGGAAATCTCTAAGAAAAGATCTCAAATCCTCATTCTTACATCAATGGTGCTCAACCATGCCCTTCCCATGATAATAGGAAAGTCCCGTTTGTAGTTCTTCCAATGGATCACCATGAAATTAGTAGGATAGGACCACCCACAAATAGTGGTTATGATGTCCTCCACTAATCCCAAAGGAAGAGTGATGGACTGGTCTACCAACTCCAACTAGATGTTGCTCTTTTTCAAAAGAAGCAAGTTCTAAGCCTTGTACACTTTGAAGAAATTAAGTTAACTCCAGAACCTGGATTCAGAAGAGCCTTGCATGATTCATTTCTAGTGAAGTAAATCAGGGGACTTGTAGGATCATATTTCTTCCTCAAGAGATGATTGGCCTTAATCTAATCTGTGATTATGTGGGTTAACATGACAATATGTAGTTGGGAAGCATTCTGGTTTAAAGACTGCTCAAGATGAATTTCAAAGGTTGAAGTTGTAGGGTTCACAACCATAGATGTTTAAGAGGGCTTCATGGGATTGTTGGTTCTAAAGAATGGCCTCTTATAAGGCTTGGGTTCAAGACCACTTAACTAAGGTGCTAGATGTAAATTCACCATCCTTGTGGCATTTCTTTGCTGTGGCTAGGTAGGTATTTCACCTTGCATAGATGGAGTAGGTGGTAGAGGTGTTGTTGGTAGTGGTGTAGGAGTGGATGGGTGCTAAGAAGGATAGAAGGAAAATGGAGACTCCCTCCTTGGAGAAGGTGCTTTATAGTACTCTGGAGGGTAGTAGTGGTATGGAAAGGAAGCATGACTAGAAGAGTCACATGGAGATAATAGTTATTGAACATAGTAACCATAGGGATTTAGTTGATGATAAGGGTATTGTTATCATGGAGGTGGCATCCCTCACGATTGTAGGTGTTGCCACTATTAATACTACTCTTGAGGTTGAGGTGGCACTCCACTTGGATAGTATGCTTGTTGGTGGAATTGTTTTCAATAGTTGTCTTGTGGATAAGGAAACCTCTAGGGTGTTTGCCAAATATAGGATTCAAAGCACACATCCTAGATTCTTGCAAGTGTGACAATATTAAACAATGTCCTTGAGGATGTTTATATTGGTAAATGTCACAACTGTTGTCATTAGTTTCAAAATCTACAACCTCATCTACTACTACAACTTTACCCTTATTTTTTTGGTATTCCTGTTCAACATCCTTCTTCTTCCTTCTTTCATGACCACTACCTCTTTGATCTTTGCATTTCTCTGTAATCTTCAAAGTAGTTTGGAACTTCTCATCTAAGGAGTCCCACATCTTGTCTACCTTAGTCAATATTTTGGTAACAAATTGTTGTATTGGCAAGGTTTTCCTATGCACCACTTCATCAAGCAGTGCCTCCTTCTCATTATCATAGAAATGGACCTCCCTTTTTCAAATGGAGGGGTCTTTGTTGTATTCCTCTACACTTTCCCATTTCTTTAGCTCTCCTTCCTCTTTTGCTACCTAATTTATGAGGCCTTGGATCTAATGGACCCTTAGCTTAGAAAGTCTCTCTTGGGCATAGACCCCAAGAGTTCTCCTTGTTTTAGTTTTAAGCCCATTTATGATATGGCACAGCTAATCCTATTGGAAGTATCCATAGCTTGGGAATCAGTGTAACAGGGAGTAGTACCCACCTAAGGCTACATCCAAGGACTCATGATTGCCTTGTTTCTAGCCTTGTATTTGCCTTTGCAAATTGGACACTCTAAAGTATGTTTGATACTTGTTATTAAACAAATCCAGTATTGTACTCCATCGGTGAATAGATTCTTGTTCTAATGACTGGTACAAGCTTTTAGCTTCTTTTATGAGTGTCATGGGAAACAATTTTAGGTTTTCTATTCATTCTAAATATTTTGCAAGACACAAACATCATGAAAGGCTTGTAGGTGATTTTGTGGATCTAAGTTACATCTCCCCTCAAATCTAGGGATATTGTTCATATCCAGCCTTTTGATGTGACTATTGTTCAAGTGCTTGGTTGGGATCTTGATAGCCTTTAAAATGTTTAGCATGTTCCTTGTAGCCAATAGAGGCTCATCATAGTCATAGCAGTCTTGATGGCTCATGTCATGGCCATGATGTCTATGGTGGATCCTGTTATGCCTTCTTTCTTTGTAGCATTCCTCGCCTTTCTGTAGTTCCTACCCCCACTCTTTGTTATCTTGGTGGGATCTACGATCATCCCTATCCCACCATTCATCACCATCTTGATCCTTGTTGTTCTTTCTATCATCCTAGCCTCTGCTTCTACTGTTGGAGTTAGAGAAGAAAGCTGATGAGAATGATGAAGAGGGTGAAGAAGAAGAAGAATCAATACTAGAAAGATGCTTGCAGGATTCTCTTCTTCGATTTCTACCGTGTTCCTTGTGTTTATCTTTAGGTTGGTGTTTGTCATTATTCTTGCCTTTGGGTGATTGGTTGTGGCTACCATCTTTTGAGACCCCCTAATCTTGAGAATCATTCGTCCTATCACCAAGGTTGTTCACAATTGATTGCAATTGTTGGCTAAGGAACTTTTCATCAAAGAAAGGAGAAGATTCTATGTATTGGGAGGCACCAAAAAATAAGTCCTTGCCTTTCTTATGTTGTTGCAAGAATAATTAGTTAGGGAACCTCTTACCTTTTGAAGCCTCATAACATGCGTCCATTTGTCGATCCTTTCTCTATTGGGCATCTGTAACATGATAATCTCTATAAAGGTGGTCATGGACTTTATATTCTAAATTAAGTCCAGTGATACTATATTGAATCTAGTTATTCATTAACATTGCAAGAACTAATTGGTTAGAAGGAAGCACAATGTTACCTTTCATATTCCTCCAACATAGTTGTTCATCCTGATGTAGGATAAAGGTGAAGTCCTGAATGTAAGGATTAAGATGGGTGTAGACAACATGGAATTGTTGGTTGGGGCATTTGTGTCTTAGGAACCTCTTGTCTCTGAATGGTTTCACTAGTATGTGATGGAGATTCATCCCTACAAAAAGAAGCCATATTAGTCTTCATTTAAAAATAGTGTGCTTTTGTTTTTATGTTTGTAATGATTTGTTGTTTAACAATTTTTACATCTTTGTAGGATTTACTATCTTTTCTACTTAGCACACTTAGCTAGGCTAAGTCCCTGGCAATAGCACCAATGATGAGTAGCAAGTAGTCCCTTCGCCCAACTGTACAAATCACAAGCATTCACTAGTGATTTGGTCGAATTTTGTGGACTTAGCTTCTAAGTGTACTTATAGACAAAGATAGTGACTTGGGAATTATGATCATTGTCTTCTTGGCTCTCACTTGTGTAAGCTCATTTCTATGGTTAAGTGTAAGCCAAAGCATATGATATTTATTTATATTTTATATTTTTATTTATTTAATTTAGTTATTAAAGTAAAGATAATTAATTGGGAAATTACCTACTTAACTATTTAATGATTCTAAGCTAACTAGCCCTAACAAAAGCATCTAGGCCCACTTTCCATACACATCTTGAACTCATCTTAATGCTACTGGTTATCAAGTGTCTATTGCTAGGCATACCAAATAACCATTGCTGGGATTACCAAGCATTAAATAGTATGTTCAAAGTGCTTGTACTTATGTATTTGTTATTAAGTGCATTAATTAACTAAGGATAGAATGGAAATTGCATGAATAATAAAGTGCATGAAAATAAACATTAATCTTTTCTAAGTGCTACAAGGAGTTTCAAGAATCTTGTCTTTATATAATGCATAAAATGATAAATAAACTAATGCTAGAAAATAAACATGCATAGAATTTAAGAATTCAACAACAAATATTAAGAGATCTCCTTGCTTCATCTACCCTTGATGACCTAAACATAAAAGAGGAAGTTGGTAAAAACTAAGTGAGAAATCTTTGCATCTTCTCCAATTGATTTGAGGGTAAGTCTCATGCTGGCTAGCTAAAGGTATACTCACCTACAATACATGTGAGTAGAGAATAAATAATCTAAACATCATAGATCACACATCATATATAGATTTGGGTATTAAATAAAAATCTAGTCAAACTTAATTATCCACTTTAATCCATAAACCTACAAACAAGAATGCTAACATGCACCACAATTTGTTTCATATGTGTAAATTTTTGTCATGAGTCTTATCCAAACGAAATGTCAAACTACTATGAACATGAATTTATTTTATTAGTCTCAATCTAAACTACTGATGTTAGAGGCGCCACCTAGGACTCACTTGTAACATTCTAGAGGCATTGGACAAAGGATCAATAAGCCATGGATCACCCTCTCCTACAATATGGGGCCTATAACAATAGCCACACTATTGCATTTGAACAGGTGTCAAATATCAACCATCTTCAAATAATTTATCTTTAATTGGTCACATAACTTGGTGCTAACTCCTAATAAACAACAAACATTTGAGCATTCAAACATGTATAAACCAAATGTTAATAGTCAAGGGGCATAACAAATAGATTAAAAAGTTCAATAAATGAAATCAACAATCTAGATAAACAATTAGCTCAAGATCAAATCCAACAATCTAACATGCTTTAGACCAATCAAATAGTACCAAATGCTATTAAAAGGCATTAAATAATGTTAAACTAAGCTTCAACAATAAGATAGACCCTAAAACACTAAAATCATAAGACCATAACCTTACCATGACCAATGGTGATTAATTATAACTTAACCACAACTTGTGGTTTGTTGAAAAAAATCATTGGTAGAAAGTGTAGCAAAAATGACTTGATCGTGACCTGAACACAACTTGTGGTGGCTAATCAAAACCTATGATTAACTTGAAATCACTTAGAATGGCTCTAAACAACAAAATGGTAAGGAAGTCTTGATCATAGCTTCACCACAACTTGATAATGACTAGTATAATTATAAGTTTTGAATAATAGAAACTAAAATTTCAAAAGAATACTAAAGGGTTGATGACAACTTATGATGGAAGGCCACAACTTGTGGTTGATGTTGGTAGTCTTCTCATGACTTATGGTTGACTTGTGGTTTTGGCATGAAACTTGAGAAAAAGAGAAAATGAATTGAAATAACTTTCAAATGATCAATAGTTAATAGGAGACTCTGATGGGACGCAATATCGCAGGGGAAGACGCAATATCGCGAGGGATGCGATATCGTGGCCGTCGCGATATTGCATCCCTCGCGATATCACGGTGCGCCGTCATATCTATAAATAAGAGGTGGCTCTCCCTTGTTTTCTCATCTAGGCCTAGACCATAGCAAAACTCTGGCAGTTTTTCCACTCCAGAAATAGATTAATTTCCATGTGCCCACAGTAGGAACCCCAGAGTGAACGGATCTTTATTCGAGCAAACATTGTACCTGAACACAAGTTTCTGTACAACAATAAAGACGAGCTTTTTGGATAAACCTTGCAGTGCAAGGAAGAGGCTAATTAGGATTTTATTTATTGTTATTTATTATTCATTATTTAAATGTTTTATTAGGAATTAAATCTTTCTCAACCTTCTCTCCTAGTTAAGTGCCTTAGTACGATCGCTTCGAGCACGTGCGTTACACGTGGTGATCCCAGCAACAATTAGTGTTTGGTAACCACGGTTGCATTGGTTTAGGGTGTGTACGGTAAGTGGGAACGAATGCTGACACTAGGTTAATTTAGACTTAGTTAATTAGTTAAAGTTAGAAATTAGTCTCTTCAACCCTTCACCTTTCAGCATAGGAGATAAAACCAAAAAAGACATAAAAAACATATACCTCAGACTTACTTAACCATACACCATGACAACTACAGGTAAGTCTGGGAAGACAACGAATATTTAACCTTAAGTGTTCCATGAGGTGTGTAGGCACTTAGTCT